>JAKUCM010007109.1:0-38086 GCA_023374145.1 Lepidium sativum | reverse complement strand
GAGAGAGACTTTGGAATCTCTCAAGTCTAAACATCTTCAAAATCTGGTCTAGTTTAGTGTTCCACGCTCTTGGAGCTTGTCTCAAACCGTAGAGAGCCTTAAATAGTTTGAAAACTTTATGTTCCGCTCCCTTCTTTTCAAAACCATCAGGCTGTTGCACAAATACGGTTTCATTCAACTCTCCATGTAAGAAAGTCGTCTTGACATCTAAATGGTATATCTCCTAGCCATTGGAAGCAGCTAAACCAATAAGTAGACATACGGTTTCTATCCGAGCCACAGGTGCGAAGACTTCATCAAAATTTATCCTGGAACGTTGTGCATAACCTTTTGCAACAAGACTCGCTTTGAACTTGGTTATTGTGCCATCTGCATTTCTTTTAATCTTGAAAATCCATTTCAAACCTATTATCTTAGCCCCATATGACTAATCAACCAGCGTCCATGTCTTGTTCTTTTATATAGACTTAATCACTTATAAGCACACATTCATCCACTCTTCGCTATCTTTAGCTTCATCATAACATGATGGTTCATCATTGACCAACAAGAGAAGCCTTTCACATTCACTATCCGCGACAAGAACATAATCTTGGAGGTAAGAAAGTGGTTGAACATGTCGGCTTGTTCTTCGCAAGGTTTCTTCCTCCAACGTTGATTGTTCTTGTTCTTGCTCTGTTTCTTCCTCTGTTTTGTTCTCTGTTTCATCAACATCACGTTCTTCTGTGTTTTGTGTCACAACTGATCCATGACCCTCATCATGAAGAAGTCCCCACGTCATATGAAACATTCCCGATGAACTAGTTTCCTCTTGATTCACTCCCTTCCAATTCCAAGCACTATTCTCATCAAAAATAACATCACAGCTAACCACAATCCTTTTGGTATTTGGAATATATAAACGGTATGCTTTAGAGCCTGGCTCTACTCCTAGATGTATCAAGATCTGACTTCGATCATCTAGCTTCCTTAGTAAAGCCAAATCGATCTTTGCATAACCTAAGCAACCGAAAATACGTAAATGATCAATGCTTGGTTTCTTGTTCTTCAAACACTCATATGGAGTCTGTTTTAGCAACGCTCTTGTCGGTATTCGATTAATCACATAAGTCGAATATCTCACACCTTCTCCCCACAGAAAATTTGGTACATTCATGTTTGTTCTCAACACAAGAATCGATTTCTCCAAATCATTTTCTATTTGAGACTTAAGCTCTCTGAATTTTTTGAATACCTCATGTTTTTCTTTATGAAGAATCGTCCACATGTATCTAGTGTAATCATCAATAATCACAAAAATATACCTGTTAAACGCTGGTGTATGTGGATTTATAGGACCACAGAGATCTGCATGGAGTAGTTCCAACACCCTAGCAGATCAGAAAAATGTCGCTTTTGGAAAGCTCAACCAAGTTTGTTTCCCAACCAAACATGATTCACACACTTGCTTTTCTCCTTCAATCTTTGGCAAGCCATGCACCATCTCATGTGTTGACATTACTTTCATTGTGTTGAAACTTAAATGACCTAACCTCGTATGCCACTTCCATGATTCTTCTTCTATCTTTGCATAAAGATAAACCGGTTTCCCTATTTCTAGGAAAATTTTGTACAATCTGTTTGCAGATTTCTTTACCTTGACAAGTAATCTTCCATTAGGATCGTGTATGGTTAAGAGATCTCCTTTCATCACAACCTCACAGCCAACATCAGTAGCCTGTCTTAAGCTAATTATGTTACTTTTTAGGCTCGGAATGTAGTATATATCGGTCATTAGTTTCAGTTCTCCATTCTTAGCCTGAAAAAGTATCGATCATTTCCCTTCTATGTTAACACACGATCCATCACCGAATTTTACCTTCCCCTTAATCTTTGTATTCAATTCGGAGAAGTAAGCTTTATATCTTTTCATATGGTTGATCGCACCATTATCTAAGTACCAAAGTCCCTTACTACCTTGTTTTTCTTGGTACTTCTTCGGCATCACCTTCTCGTCATTGAGAAGTATGACTTCATGCATATAAAGTGATTTATCCGCCTCTTCTGTCTCGTCATCATCATCTTCCTCTTTAACTTTGTTCATCTCTTCCATCCTTTTCTTTATTTCTGGACATACCGAAGCAAAGTAACCCTTTTTGTCACATCGAAAACACACTATATTCGATCGATCTTTCTTTCCTTTGCTTCTCTCTTGAGAGTTTGCTCGTCTTCTTCCCTGAAACTTACCTCGTCCTCTCGAGTTATCATACTCGGTGTTGGAGTAAAGAAGATTCTGCTGAGTATCCATATTGTTATCTTCATCAGAAATCGTCTCCTCAAATGCTTTAAGTCTCCCAACAATATCTTCAAACCCTGTTTTGTTTAAATCCAGAACTTGTTCTAAGGAGGCTATGATGTGAATGAATTTGTTTCATGGCAAACCATAAAAAAAAATTTTGACTAGTTTTGGTTCCTCAATAACTTGCCCTAATGCCGATGATTTTGATGCAATCTCACTCATCCTTCTTGAGAAAACATTGATATTCTATGTTTCTCTCATTCTCATTCTATGAAATTCTGACATCAAGGTCTGAAGCCTTGCTTCTCTAACTCTCTGAGCTCCTAGATTTCTCGACTTGATAGCTTCCCAGATTTCCTTAGGTGAATCTTGCTCTCCTACCTGTAGGATTAAATTTTCAGGTATTGACTGAAATAACAGAGTTGTGGCTAGGTGATTCTTATCTTCAACGCTTGAACCACTTTCTACCGCATCCCAAACCTTATGAACCTGAAGCAAAACCCTTATACGCATTGACCAAACCGTGTAATTCATTAATGTGAGCATCAGACACACAACATAGGAAGGTACTGAGTCTTTCTTCTTCATTATCTTAACATCTCCTTTCATGTCATCTCCCATGTCTTAACGAAGTTATCAACGTAAACCTAAAGCTCTGATACCAAATAAATTTTCTTAAAGAACACTAGATCAAAATAACTATCTTTATTGATTAGAAAATATGCTCAAAACTAACCAACAAAAGCTTAATATTCTTCCTTGAAGAATCATAGGCTCGATTTCAACAAGTATATATAGATATATCTAACAATTTGATATCTCTTTGACAAGTCCTATTCCAAATAGAAAATAGTTCTTCTTAAATCTATCTAGAATCTTAACAAACTCTTCTTATCTTTAGAATCTTTTATTCTAAAGATATCTCAAGTATGAAGTAATTTGAAAATTATTCAACAGTTTGCTCTTTTCACTACTCTCGCTGGTCTAATATTGTGGTAAAGACAATACTGATTTTAGAGATTGGACTCGTTATATGCTAAATGTCCTAGATCTGTTTCGTCTTGTGGTTTTCCTTTTTTACTGGTTGGTGATGGTGGACGAATATGGTAAGGTAACAGTTCTCATGACCGCAATCTAGCGTTGTTTTGGGTTGTTGGAAGTTTTTTTTTCTTTCTCATTTCTCTATTATAGATTCCATTTACGGGTTCTCGTCGTCTGTTTTATCCAATATTTCATCGGTGAAGTTTTGTTAATGATATTTCGCTCGTTTGCGGCATCTGCTTGGTTAGTCTCTTCTTTTAGTTATTACACTTTGTTTTTCATGCTTTACTTTTTATGGCTTGTGGGTTTGTGTTGGTTCAAAAATTGGGTTAAAACTGATTTAGGTTTGGTTAATTCACCTTTATTTAGGTTCTCGGCTCTTGGTTCTTTGAGTTGATTGTTTGGTTTCTTCTTCGGTTTTGATATGGATCTTCTCTTAAATTATATTGAGGCGGCAAATGGTTAACTTTGTTTAAGGCACATGATTATAGTTAGATCTTGCTATTGTAAGAAGAACAATAGGTTACCTTCAGACCGATATAGGATTGTAGTTCTTCATTTGTAAAATATTTTATGATGTGTGAGAGATTTCATCACCAATTTTGGGTATGGCCTTATTCGTTTGCTGGTCATTGGCGACCGCGACCGCGACCAGCGACAGAGACCACAATCAAAAAAATAATTTTTTGTTTGTTTTACAGTCGCTGCGACTAGTCGCTGAGGGTAAATTAGTAATTTTAAATTCTATTCGCCGCTAAATAAAACAATGATCGAAAATTGTAATCGTTGATCCTTGGTGACTGGTCGCTGCGACCACGAAACGAACATATTTTGGGTCGATTTATTCATATATTTTCTCATATTCGGATTTGGATCAATTCTTCTTTTTTGAGTTGGTTTTGGCTCGACTTTCAAATATCGACTAGTACCAACAATCACCACGTCCAGACCTAGTACCAACAATCACCACAAAAACGTAGCGCCTATATTACATCTCTATCCACAACATATGAGGAATTCTATTATTGTTAGATTCAGTATATTTGTGATTAATCTAATTCATGTAATAGCTTTGAGATTGAATCTTAAAAAACACATAATTGAAAGATACGTATATCAAACAACGCATTAAAGACAATGGACAATATGTAAACACCGACCATAATACACGATAATACATATTTATTTCACTTCAATTACAAAGAGTCTAAATGATAAGTGAGAATACTAGAAAACATATGTTTTAGTTGATTTATCTTTGTTTTAATTAGGTAGTGATAGACTTAATTTTTTTCTATTTTATTTAAAAAACTCAAACTATAATTCAGGTTTTATTATCGATCTTATAATTAATTATTGACAAAAAATGATAACTGAGAATTGATGGAATTTTAGTGGCATTGGGCCGAATATTTTTATTGGTTTCCAGTTAAAAGTGAAGGATGTGAGGAATTGTTTCAACCAGTATAAAATAATAAAAATAATTGCATTTTTAAAGCAAAACAATTTTAATAAGTTAGTGTTCCTATTTTTCTTTTTGTTAGTATTATTTTTGCTGCTCTTGTGTTTCACATTTATTTATTCCATACATAATTCCAGAAAAGTTAAATTTATTAATTTTTATATTACACAATTATTTAATTAATATTTAATGAGTATAAATTAACTAAAGATAACGATTTCATATAAAAATAATAAGTTGGGAAATTTGAATCAATGTACATCCGATTTTCAATAATTAGTTTTTCTACCACACTCTCTCATAATATACTATTCACAAATCCTCTCTTTTATACCTCTATTATCCTATTCTCCTAAGTACTGCATATTATCTCTTTCAATAAAAATCAATGGTGTTAGAGAAATGTTGTGAGGTATTTATCTCTCTTGCCATAATTCAACTAAATAACTTTTTAAATGGCAACCCTCATATTTTTTTGGTGCATGAAAATTGGCAATACATATATATGAATATAATTAACATCTTACACTCATAATACTTATTTTCTTGGAAAAATGAGCTTTTTAGATCTATGATTTGTTATTGTTAGAGTTACGATCTTTGTGTGTTGTATGAAAGATTTTTATTGAGACTATTTGCTCATATATAACTCAAATCTTCTCATTTATTTCGTGGGATAGATATGCACACTACAAAAAAGACCTAAAACCGACTACAATACTGACACGAAAATAATTGTCAAAAATTTCCGACAATATAACAACATAAATTGACGGGAATAAAAAAACATGTCAGTAATCATAGGTTATTTCCGACTGTTACTGTCCACTAAGATATTTTCGAGGATTTCCGACCGTTTTTGACGGCTAACCGGTAAAATTAAAAGACACATTTTGCATATGTTTTTTTAAGAGTGAGAAAGTTGGTGAAACAGTCAGAAACCGGCGGTTAATTTTGGGGATCCGGTTAGAAACCGTCGGATAATTGTAGTATATATACACAACACATTTGTTTCATTTTCTATACTCGAAACACATAAAAGAAATCATAATGTCAAATATATGTTTTCGTTCATGGATGGATCAAGAAAGAATTGATCAAGAAACAGGGTTGCTTACCGACGAGTATGCGGAAGAACTCAAACGGTTTATAGAGTTCGCCGGAAATCAAAGTCTGACGTGAGAAACATGTAAGATGTATTATCCTTGTACAAAATGCCGGAATATGAGATTGATTGTTGTAAAACAAGTATGGCTTCATCTATACAGTAGAGGATTTATTCAGGGGTATAAAGTATGGTACTCGCATGGGGAGGACGCATCTATGGTTAACTTTGCTAGTACTAGTGAACATATTGATTTCAGTTTAGGTGTGGAAACAAATGTTCATGAAAGAGTAGAACCTATGGGTAGTGGTGGGTGTAGTGGGGAACATAGTGTGGGTTAAGAATCTACTGTAGAGGTGGACAACAATGTCGGGACACTTCAGATGGTGAACGAATCATTTAGAGATAATATTCCAGCATTCGAGGAGGGAACAATAAAGTTGGGCCTTTCCCTATATTCGAGTTGGATGCTGCTAAAAAGGTAAATCACATGTAACTTTATAATAATGTAAATGATTTAATTTCACTAATTTGACGTTCAATGTCGCTTAATAGGAAATTTTTTGCGATTGGATAAAACATGAAGTCAAATTCCCTGATGGATATCCAATGTACTGCACTAGGTTTACATGTTCAAAATTCTTAGAGAAGGCATGAAAAACCCACTTCTAATTACGGTGTGTACGATAGGGGACACAAAATATTTTGGTGTCCTACGGGAGATACTGGAGGTTCCTTACCTTGGACTTCTTGACTTGAAGTGTATTGTTTTCTATTGTGACTGGTACGATCCTACGTTAGGAACTCGGGTGTGTGTCGATGAGTTTGGTGTCACATCTATTAACTCTACACAGAAGCTCAAGAAATTCCAGCATTTTATACTTGCATCACAGGCAGACTAAGTTTGCTGTATTTCCTATCCACAAGTCTCGCAAAGAAGAAACGGATGGATAACGGTGGCATCCATAAACCCACGAGGAAGGCTAAATGGTTTTTCTGAACATGTTCCTATGCATCAACCTAGAGCAGGAACAATTGGACGGGTCAGATTCTGATTAGTAAGTTGTTTATGTTTTATGATTACGACTGCAAAAATGGTTATTTCATTTGTTTAGCCATGTGAAATTATAAGTAATATTCAAATGTATTTTGAAACCATACTTGCTGTGGTAATTTTTTTAAGTGTTTTATAAGTTGTGGTAATTTTTTATGAAGAAAAATAAGTGGTCGAAAACGGTCGGTTTGTACCGACGGGTATTGACCGAACTGGGAGGGAAATCTTCGCGGCTAAAATATGCGGTTCAGGGAAACTTGTCGCGGAGGTCGTGGCCACGTGGATTAAATTGCACATTATCGACCGCTATTCACCGTTTCTGACACGTTCTTATTTTAATACTAGTACGAACATTTCATCTTCTCCATTTTTGGAGAGACGATTTCCGGTGAAATCGAACAGCGATTTAACGCGCAGACTCCAGCAGCCCTGACCAACTCTTCCCCCGACTACCCTCATCATGTAAGCCCTCTACAAACTTCCATCTCGTTTCATCTTTTTCTTAAAATGGGATTTAGGGAACTTTGATCTTAGGTTTGTGTTGGAATTAAACCAGCTTCGTCGCCTATGTATGATTCATATGCTATTCACCATTATAACTTGTAGTAATCGTCACTTTAGGCTTTATTGACTTATACCATTTGTATGATTATGCGGTTTTGGAAATTTTGAGGTTACGGTACCGTTCTTACGGGTTTTTGTTTTGATTTTACGGTTACTCTCGTTCTCTGCAATCACTTGTACTTTGTTAAAGGTTCTAGCTTTTGATTTGCGAGTTCTTAAAACTCTGAACCATCATCGATATTCAATCGTAGTTTTGTGAAACTCTAGACGATATAAGATGTTGCTAACGGTTTTAATTTGCTAATGATTTGACTTTCTGGATAATGATAGATGTTTTAATCGGATGTTACAGTTTTTTCAAATACTTGTAGCTTATGTATGTTTGATGTTTTATTTGTCTTATTAAAATATGATTTTTTAGTGTTACCCAAATTTTTTATTTGTATGTTTGTGCTTTAAAAATTATACAGTTATGGTAAAATTTTCTTGAATTTGGTAAAAAAAAAAAAAAAATTTATTGGTGCAGGGCAAACTACAGTGATTTTCAGAGACTGAGACATAATTCTCAAGGCTTTGACTCCGATCAAACGCAGAGTCAAACACCTAGCCCGAGATCTATTCCTGACTCTCAGCAACAAGACACTATGGCTAGTCTCACCATTGCGAAGCTCCTTACGTCGTGCTCACTTGCCAAAGCTTGATCCGACCTACGGCGTTCATTGGTTAGTTTTGTACATGTTTTCTTTTATTTAATTTATTTTTTTACTAGACAAATATTTAATATTTTTTGGTAGGTTTCGTTATGACAAGTGGATTAGAAAATCTATTTTGCGGATGATTCACCATCAACTACCCTTTGCATACCCTATATACAAGGATTTCCCCCAATCCTTGAAGGAGATTTGGTTCAAACAATTCACGGTAATGTTTTTTAATTACTTGTCCATTAATATTTTTTACTTACACATATTTTTTTAATAATTTCAACCAATTTTTTTGCAGCAAGACTATAATTGGCACGTTGAGTTGACTCCACGTGTTAGGGAGACAAGCAGTGCAACACCTCCTACAAAAACAACATCCACGAGTGGAAAAAAATTCTGGAAAGAGGGTAAAGGAGAGGTTCCAATACATTGCAACCCCGAACGCTTCAGGGAGTTCATCTTGTATTGGGAACGCAAAAAAAACCGAGAAGGTGGTTAGTAGGAATACTACCAATAAGAACAGTAATCGGGGAGGATTTGGCATCGCAACGCACAACAACAATGCTCAAACGTATGAGCAACGCTCCTACATTTTGGTACATCAATTTTCTCATAACTTATTTAAATAATTTACTTTAAACTTATTTACTAATACAGAAAATTTTGGTAAGGCTTCCCTACTTGGCGAGGAACCAGGTTTGTTATTACTTTTGGAAGACACACACACACCAATAAGAAGACTCGTGTTGTAGAGGACAATAAGGTCCTCGACGTCCTCGTAACAGTTAGGCGAAAGAGGGACGACATCGTAACGCAGCGTAGTCCGGACGGCGAAATCAGCTCCGCACAATTGACCCGAGAAGAAATAGACCAACTCGTTATTGAGGTAAATTATAACTTTCAATTATTTTTAGAATATTATTTTATGAACCTCGGGATTTTTTTTTCTGCCAGTTGACTCCGCGTACTAAAGGTAGTCCCTTCGGCCTTGGGAACCTCGTAAACTCAGATGGTTTTCCAACTCGTCACTCGTAGAGCCGTTTATCACAATAAGGGCGGGAGGAGCTGACTCAACTGTGGGAGAAGCAGGAGGTTATGGAGCGTCAAATTCAGGAAAATGCCATGTTCCAACATTTTTTGAGGATCCAAGCCATTTTTTAGAGCTTTTCGGCCTTAGGGAATTCACTATCAGATACACCTCCCGGTAACTAGACTTATTAGATATCCCTAATTTCTTGTGTAGTACATTTTAAGTCTTAAATTTAAAAACCAACTTCCGATTATGTATATATTTTAAAACTTTTTGATTTCAAATTTTTTGATCAAATATTTTTGATTTCGAATATTTTTAATTCAAATCACGTCAAACGCAAAAAAAGAATTATACTTAAAGACCCGTCGGTAGTGGTCGGAAACTACCGACGTCTATTGACGGCACCGTTTCCGACCTTCTATGACGGTATGGATATAGTGGTGGGTAGTCATCAGTAATTTCCGACTGTTATTGACTCCCTCTTAATACAGTTTTTAACAGTGAATCTTCGACGAGCATCAACGACATTGTCCGAGTACTTTCGACGGGAACTTTCCAACCACAACTGTTCCCTCTACTGTTGTCGGATATTTCCCACGCCTACTGACCCAATTTTAGTTTCCGACCATCTCAAACTCACAACTATATTGTGGTCAATACCCGTCGAATTAGGTGAGTTTTCGACCGTTATTAACGGGTTTTTCTATCAGAATGCGCTATGCTTTCTTGTAGTGGGATTTGAATACTTCACTATAACTATGTTTTTTGGCATCACATATAATTTATTAGTTACACATATAGACTGTAAATGTCATTCATCTTTTACACATGTAACTAGTTACTTGCACATTTACGATTAATCTAAAATAAGACTAGTTACTTTTCCTACCTATGTGAGTATAACAATACAACATATCTTTCCCCTTATTTAATTATAGTGTTGTAACCAAACCGCTATCTATTTACATTATCAAATACAGACATCATGTCCGAGTGATCTCATGTCTTTACTTAAGTATAGGACATCAACCAATATTATTCCTCACATCTTTGTATTGGGGTGGATGATGTTCCTCATATTTTGTCGGTTTTTACTTGATGTGTAGAATCTGGAGATAGTCATTTGTCTGATGAGATGTGATCTTCCTACATTCTTTCTTTCTTTGCTTGAGGACAAGCAAGAAGCTAAGTCTGGGGGAATTGATGTTCCTCATATTTTGTCGGTTTTGAGTTCATTATTACGGTTATATTTGGGGAATTCGTCTATGTTTTATTGAGATTTCAGGTAAAAAACGTTCGGAGTTGGAATCATGTTTGAAGGTAGACTTTGGAGAAATTTGAAGCATTTTCTGGTATTCTCCACCAAAAGAATGACTGATCGATCAACACAAGGATCGATCGATCAATGCTCTAACAAGGATTATGCGCACGATCTGAAGAACGACTTGGCTTCTGAGATATCGACTCAATATCGAAGGATCAATCGATCCACACTAGGATCAATCGATCGAAGCCCTTCGCAGAAACCTAATTTCATGATTTTTCAGCTCTTGTTTTGGGCCCTATAAATACTCTTTTCCTATTTTATTTTGTGAGAGTCTTGAGCCGTCTTTGAGTAGTTAGTGAACAAATTTTACAGAAGTTTTAAGAGTTTGTAAGCTAGGAAGAAGATCTCTTCACACTTGAGAAGAATTAATACAATTTCAGTTTCAGTTCATCATGATTTGCTTGATTCATTAATCTATGTCTGGGTAGATCTTAGATCAGATTTAGGGATTCTAAGATTTTAGAATTCATTGTTGGGGAACAAATATGATTGATTAACAGATTATTCTCCTTCTAATACTTGAGTTTAATGCATAGATTAATCTGGTCACCTATTCGATGATTTTAGGTTGTTAACTTTCCAGAAGATTGTTAAGAACTAGAACTAGATTAGAAGAGCAATTCCTTCACTACCAACGAGAGTTGATGCTAGGTTGGGTTGTCGGTAATTGAACCTAAGCGATAAGGCTTACTTGTAATTTGAAACCAACGAGAGTTATGACCTTTAGATTATTAGTAGAGGGGTAGATTCAATGAGAGTTGGTTTATCTTTATTTATGTTCAAGCCGAGAATATGATTAGATTAGTTCCTGAATAGTTTCCCTGACAAGAATTCTAACTCCTGAATAAATATCTGACATCTGATTGCTTTAGGTATTTGATTTAATTCACGTTTAAGTTGTTAGTATTTACTTCTCTAATTTTGATTGATATAGCTTGCGATTCGATAGAAGTCGAAAGTGTAACTTGGTTCTTTGAGGAATTCGACCCCTAAGTACTATTACGTTTGCTCTGCACTTGCAGTAAGATATAGGGTTAAAACTCGTAATATCAAGTTTTTGGCGCCGTTGCTCGGGAATCAATAGTTGCCTTTCGATTTTCTGTTTACAGTTTCAAGTCTATATCGTTACTTACATTTTTTTTTTCTTTTTGTTCGTTTTTGTTCCATTCCAGGTGTATGACCAGAAGTCAAATTTCAAAACACCTATTCAACTTGGATAATCAAGAGCTTGCGAGGGTTGAAAGAAAAAACCGAAGAGCTAGGAATATGAATCCTCCAGAGAATCAAGTACACGATCTGCAGGATATGGCCACAATGGTGCAGCAGTTGCAAAAAAAATTGACAGAGATTAGAAGAGCACGAGAGCCTGCTCAACGCAGAGCAATAGGGGACATAGACACCCCACACACCCACTATCATAATCGCTCAGCTATTCGACCTCCTGCGATTGAGAGGAATGATTATGAGATCAAACCTCAACTTATTTGGTTGGTTAAGCAGTATGTCTTCAATGCACTTCCAGGGGAGAATTCACTCTCAGACAGAGATCCCAGGTGGTTACGTTCACCACCTCAAAGATCACTCACCACGTGGGCTGAGGTTCGAGCATCGTTTCTTGATCAGTTCTTCACAAAATCCAAGACTGCAGCTCTCAGGAGCAAGATTTCATCATTTCAGCAACGATCTGGGGAATCTCTGAATGAAGCGTGGGAACATTTCAAGGAGTATCAGCGAGATTGTCCACACCGTGGGTACTCGGATAAGCAGCTTCTCAACACTTTCTACAATGGAATCGAGTGGGAGTACAAGAATTCCCTAAATGCTGCTAGCAAGAAAGACTTTATGACCAATACTAGGGATGAAGCCTTCACTCTGATTAATAACCTAGCTGCAAGTTCTGGTGGTCATTGTCCATAATATGATCGGACTAGGAAGGTAAACAGTGTGGAGATTCAGAGGATTGATGACATTGCTGAGAAGTTGCTCAGGTTCAAGATGATTCGGCTGGTTCTGAAGACCAAAGGGAGGTCAACTATGTTAACTGGCAGAACAGGGAACATAACCCAAATTACCTTTCCTACAGGAGCACTAACGTCCAGAACCCTCGAGATGTTACTTTTCCAGCACCCACACTGCCTCAAGGGTCACCTTTTCAGGAAAAACCATTCATCCAGAATTCAGATCACAGATGGAATAATCAAAAATCGTTTGTTTAGACGGCAGGAGGAAGTAATTGGCAAAGGTCGTAGAAGCCTTATGTACCACCTCCAATGCAGCAATAACCTCCAGCAAAACCTTCATGAATGTCAAACGAAGAGATTAAGGCCTTGATTCAGCAACTTGATGTTCAACAACAAAAGACTACCAGGGAGCTTAATGCTAAGATGAACAACATCTACAATGACCTGAATGGAAATTTTAAGTCATTTTACATGCATATCAAAAAGCTAGCATCCAAGTTGCTCAGACTGCTGAAGCTATTAGACATCCACAAGGAGCTTTACCTGGGAAGGTTGAGAAGAATCCCATGGAATCTTGCAATGTGGTAAATTCTGAAGTAGGGAGTTCAGTTGAGAGCAAGTACAACCCTCCTGTTCCATACCCTAAGGAGCTTGTGAAGATAGAAGATCAAGGAGAGTTCATTGTACCTTGCCGGGTTGGACAGCTAGTTTTCAGCAATGCCTTGTGTGATTCTGGAGCTATTATCAATGTTATCTCTTTGGAGACTATGCAGAAACTCGGTATTTAGATAATGCAAGAGCATCACTCATCGTTTTTTTTAGAGATGCATCTTCCAAGGAACCTAGAGGAAGACTTGTTGACTTCACTCTTCTGGTTGGGAATTGCAAGATCCCTACAGACTTTACGGTTGTTGAAATGGCAAGAGAAAGAGTTGTTCCGATCTTATTGGGAAAACCATTTCTCAACACAGTTGGGGCTAAGCTAGACTTCCTGATTCAGAAAGTCATGTTGTAGAACGTGGACAAGGATGTTTCATATCCTATTCGAGCTTCATCGAGTCGTTTCTGTGGGATGTTTTGAGATGATTGAGGAAAGCAAGTGAGCACTAAATAATTGACTCATGTTGCAGTAAATAATGAAGAAGATAGTGACAGTGATGATGAGCATGAGTTGTTTCGTAAACATGAGAGGGACTCAGCTGAACATCAATACACTTGTATCCTTTATCGCCTTGACAAATTCTTCAATTATCATATTAAAGGTTTTGTTATCAAAGTTTTTGCAGGTAGTCCTGGTTTTGATACTTGTGGAGTCTACACGGTCAATGAGATATACCGCGATGGAACTGTTGCATTGTTGGATGCTTCAGAAAGGACAATTCATAAGAAAGATGAACAGTTGGAGATTAGTGTCTGAACAGTGAGCAAACCTCACCCAAGTAGTTCCGCCATCTGAATAGTGTCCGAGTCAAGCGCTAAGTGAGAGGCAACCCACTATTAGGTAGTTTGTTTTTCGTTTTTCTTTTTAGTTTGATTTCGTTTTGGTTTTTGTGTTTTTGTTCAAAATAGGAAGCTGTTGAAAGCAACGATCGACTGATCCACTCAACAATCGATCGATCAACACACATAGCAGGTTTGCGCACGATCCAAAGCACGACCGAGCACTCAGAGATCGATCGAGCAAGAAGACCGCATGATCTGTTGCCCGACCGAACAAGCAAAGCCCGAATAATCAAGCAAGAAGACCGCACGATCCAGAGCATGACATGGAAAAGGTGAACCGATCGAGCAAGAACACCGCACGATCCAAGGCACGACATGAAAATGATGGATCGATCAAGTCATTTAAGAAGAGTTTACGCACGATCCATTGCCCGACTTAGACGGTAAGATTCTTGTGATCACTTTGGACTTGATGTGCAGGATCTGGAGACAGTCATTTATCTGATGAGATGTGATCTTCCTACAGTCTTTCTTTTTTTGCTTGAGGACAAGCAAGGAACTACGTGTGGGGGAATTGATGTTCCTCATATTTTATCGGTTTTGAGCTCATTATTACGGTTATATTTGGGGAATTCGTCTATGTTTTATTGAGATTTCAGGTCAAAAACGTTCGGAGTTGGAATCATGTTTGAAGGTAGACTTTGGAGAAGTTTGAAACATTTTTCAGTATTCTCCACGAAAGGAATGACCGACCGATCAACACAAGGATCGATTGATCAATGCTCTAACAAGGATTATGCGCACGATCTGAAGAACGACTTGGCTTCTGAGAGATCGACTCAATATCGAAGGATCGATCGATCCACGCTAGGATCGATCATCGATGCCCTTCTCAGAAACCTAATTTCACGATTTTTCAGCTCTTGTTTTGGGCCCTATAAATACTTTTTTCCTATTTTATTTTTGTGAGAGTCTTGAGCCGTCTTTGATTAGTTAGAAAACGAATTTTACAAAAGTTTTGAGAGTTTGTAAGCTAAAAAGAAGATCTCTTCACACTTGAGAAGAATTTTTGAATCTTGTTTCTATTTATTAATGTAATTTCAGTTTCAGTTCATCATGATATGTTTGATTCATTGTTCTATGTCTGAGTAGATCTTAGATCGGATTTAAGGATTATAGGGTTTTAGAATTCATTGTTGGGGAACAAATAGGATTGATGAATAGATGATTCTCCTTATAATACTTGAGTTTAATGCATATATTAGCCTGATCACCTATTCGATGATTTTAGGTTGTTAACTTTCCAGAAGATTGTTAAGAACTAGAACTAGATTAGAAGAGCAATTCCTTCACTACCAACGAGAGTTGATGCTAGGTTGGGTTGTGGGTAATTGAACCTAAGCGATAAAGCCTACTTGTAATCTGAAACCAACGAGAGTTATGACCTTTAGATTATTAGTAGAGGGGTAGATTCAAAGAGAGTTGGTTTATCTTTATTTATGTTCAAGCCAAGAATATGATCAGATTAGTTCCTGAATAGTTTCCCTAACAAGAATTTTAACTCCTGAATAAATATTTGACATCTGATTGCTTTAGTTATTTGATTTCATTCGCGTTTAAGTTGTTAGTATTTACTTCTCTAATTTTGATTGATATAGCTTGCGATTCGATAGAAGTCGAAAGTGTAACCTGGTTCTCTGAAGAATATGATCCCTAAATACTATTACGTTTGAAATGTACTTGCAGTAGGATATATGATTAAAACTCGTGATATCAGTGGACACGATATTACGTTTCTCTGAAGTTGATCATGCTACTATTACGTTGATACTTTCAATATTCCTACCATTTGTATTCCAACCAACATGAACTATCTTAGAACACATGCCCCACCTTTTTCCGTCTATACCTCTTCACATTTTTTGTACATACATAACTTTAATAATAACAATGCAAGTATGGTTGTTTCCATTAACCATCATTATATTTATTATATTGTTTTTTTTATAGCAATCGACACTTCTTATCTTTTTCTCTTTCCAATTTTGTACATGTATTATTTTGACAACATTAAATGTAATGTTCCCTAATCTCTAAAGATATCTTATATTTTAGATTAATTTCTTAATTTAATTAAGTTTATAGGTTAATTTTTTCTTTTAAATTAGAGAGCATGAGAAAGAATACATTTCCAACTAATTTCAGAAAACTTACGTCTTCGAGACCAACTTTTCACCCAAGTGATAGCTTGGAACGAAGGATGATGACAAGCCATTAAACTATGAATCATTTTTCAGATTAAAAAACGTTAGACAAAAATTAATAAAATAATGTATTTTATTTTGTTTGAAAAAAATGTTGCAGCTGCAAATAAATAAATGGTTTAGTTAGCTTATTCTTAATTTAGTTAGATATAAGTTAGTTCAAACTTTATTAATTTATTTAAAAAAATAGTTATTTATTGAAAAAAAAAAGCGGCAGCTTGGCCACCGTCTAAAGAGCACTCCAAGTCCGCTCCTCTAATCCAATGGCTACGATTTGAGAATCAGATTCTTCTTTTTCATTTAACGTGGAATTCAAAACCCATATTCCAATACGCTTAAATATTTTCCCACGCGCCCGTCACCTTCTACCGCTTTATCCCGTCACATACGCTGCATAGCTCTTTAAGCTCCCTACTCTATCTCTCACCACCTCTTCCGGTCACGCCAGTTACCCTCTCATCCATTTTCGTTTTTCTTCAGAGAAAAAAACTCCCTTTCTCTCTCTCTCACACAACTGAGGTGATCAATCTTCCTCTCCCTCATTTCTGTTTTCAGATCTGTACTTTTAGCATTTTATCCTTTTGGATCTAGAAATTTGGTTCTTTGTTTCGGGCGTTTCGGTTTAGATTCAGTTGTTTTGTGTTCCCCGATTGCTCGATTCAGCTTGTGATCTTTTCATAGGGTAAGCTATTGTGCATTAGAACTTTCAGCTTTATTGGTGCTTTAACTGGGTGCTTGAGATTTAAGTCAAATGTGTTCTGGTTTCGTGTAGTTTGGAGATTTCAATTGTGGTTGACTGTTCATTGACTTCTTCTTCTGGCTTTTAATTTTACGTAAATCTTTTATTTTAATCATTTTTGGTTTTAATGTAGTTGGTATTCTGATTCGTCTCTTCTTGAAGTTGTTTATCTGTTTGGTTGGTCGGAATTTTTTTGAGAAAATGTTCGATGAGGATGTTGTTCAACTGAACTATACTGAATCTGGTGGTTCTTAGATTTAGTTTTCTTCTGGTTTTAGCAGTAGAAAATAATTTTAGACGCTTTGCTTCGAAAAATAAAATCCAGAATTTATTAGATCCGTTTATGACGGATTTAATCTTTGAGTCTTCTTTTGGTAAATCATCTGATTTTCTGTTGTCTTCATGTCAATTTTTACGGAGGAGGAAATTTGTTTCCTTATTTTGATCAATTTTTATATTAATATGGATTCAATAAATTATTTATGCTCTTGTAAATTGCAGGCATACGTTATTGGTTGATTCTGAGTGACGCTTTCTCTTTTGGTTTTTCATTTCATATCTTTTTTTCCAGTGCCGTGAAGTATGTGTGGTCTTTGTAAGAAGCTGGATACGGAGAATACTCTTACATCACTGTCTGACCAAGAGAGTGATTCTTTAGAAAAACCCATGAGCGATGCTGAGTGGGAACATTCATTTTCTGCGTTACTTGAATTTGCTGCAGACAACAATGTGGAGGGCTTTAAGCAGCAACTTTCTCTGGTCTCCTGTATCAACCAGATGGGTCTCTGGTACAGACGCCAGAGGTTTGTTAGAAGGATGGTTGTTGAGCAAAGAACGCCGCTGATGGTTGCTTCGATATATGGAAGTTTGGACGTTGTTAAGTTTATTCTTTCTTTTCCTGAAGCGGAGTTGAATCTATCTTGTGGTCCAGATAAAAGTACTGCTCTTCATTGTGCTGCTTCTGGTGCTTCTGTGAATTCCCTAGATGTTATCAAGTTGCTTCTGACTGCAGGAGCTGATCCTAGCATCCCGGATGTCCATGGGAATCGTCCTGTTGATGTTCTCGTGGTATCTCCACATGCTCCTGGTTTAGGAACCATCCTTGAAGAGATCTTGAAGAAAGATGAGCTTACATCTGAAGATATGCTTGCATCGTCATCTAGCTTGGGATCAAGTTTTCGGTCTCTCTCATCATTACCGGATAATGGCTCCTCTTTACTCTCTTTAGATTCAGTATCCTCTCCAACTAAGCCAAACGGTGCTGATGTAACTTTCGCATCAGAGAAAAAAGAGTACCCAGTTGATCCATCGTTGCCCGACATAAAAAATGGGATATATTCCACAGATGAGTTTCGTATGTTTTCGTTTAAGATCCGCCCATGTTCTCGAGCTTATTCCCATGACTGGACTGAATGTCCATTTGTGCACCCAGGGGAGAATGCAAGGAGAAGAGACCCCAGGAAGTTTCACTATTCCTGTGTTCCATGCCCGGATTTTAAGAAGGGATCATGTAAGCAAGGTGATATGTGTGAATATGCTCATGGGGTGTTTGAATGCTGGCTACACCCTGCTCAGTACAGAACACGGTTGTGCAAAGACGGGATGGGTTGCAACCGAAGGGTTTGCTTCTTTGCTCACGTTAATGAAGAGTTGCGTCCCTTGTACCCTTCCACAGGATCTGGATTGCCATCTCCAAGGGCATCTTCTGCTGTTTCCGCCTCAACTATGGACATGGCTTCAGTTTTGAACATGTTACCGGGCTCACCATCTGCTGCTCAACATTCGTTCACCCCACCAATCTCTCCTTCCGGAAATGGTATTATGTCACATTCATCTATGGGTTGGCCTCAACAGAACATACCAGCATTGCATCTTCCTGGAAGCAATGTCCAGTTGAGCCGTCTGAGATCCTCTCTCAACGCTAGAGATATTCCTTCTGAGCAGCTTAGCATGCTGCATGAGTTTGAAAGACAATGTCAGCTTGCTGGTGATATGCCCAGTCCACGGTTTATGAATCATTCAGCTCGTCCTAAGACACTGACCCCTTCGAATCTGGAGGAACTCTTCTCAGTAGCTGAGGTTTCATCCCCTCGTTTCTCTGATCAGCTTGCGGTCTCATCTGTTCTATCGCCTTCCCACAAATCCGCACTTCTTAATCAGCTACAGAATAATAAGCAGAGCATGCTTTCTCCTATTAAGACAAATCTTATGTCTTCTCCAAAGAATGTGGAGCAACATTCTCTTCTGCAACAAGCCTCGTCACCTCGAGTGGGAGAGCCTATTTCCCCAATGAACGCTCGAATGAAACAGCAGCTACATTCACGTAGCCTCAGTTCCCGTGATTTTGGATCCAGTCTGCCCCGTGATTTAATGCCAACTGATTGTGGTTCGCCACTAAGTCCGTGGTCAAATTGGGACCAGATACATGGAAGCAAGGTGGATTGGTCGGTACAATCAGATGAGTTAGGTCGGTTAAGAAAATCTCATTCCCTGGCTAATAACCCAAACAGGGAAGCAGATGTTTCATGGGCTCAGCAGCTGGTAAAAGACTCTGCGTCACCTAGGAACAGCAACCGAGCCGTGAACATGAACGGTGGGAGGCCATTAGTTCAAGTTGGTTCGAGTGTGAACCCTCACCAGAACCTTGACACTCGTGAGGGCGACATTCTTGATGCGTGGCTTGAACAGCTGCAGCTGGATCGCTGAATCAAGGAGAGATAGGGAGAGAGGGGTTCACATTTCTATGAAGCTGTGAAACTGATGATTCGTTTATTTATTATTGAAGAAAGCAAACGAAAACGCAAATTCGGGTAAGCTTTTCTCGATCCTAATAACCCTAAAAGGCTCAGTTTTTTTCAGACTTCTTTCTGAGATTTCAATGCCTCATTAAATTGATTTTTATCTCTGTTGTAGCAAGGGCAAAGTGTTTCTCTTCTGCCTCTATTATTTCCTGTATTTTTTTTGTATTCTCGTATGTCAATTGTTTCTAATATTTCATTCATATTTGTCACAGGACCTTCTATGAGAAATAATAACATAATTGTTTCAGCTAATAAGTTTCATTTTATTTGTTGTTTCTCTGTAATCCTGTGGCGCAATTGACGTTGGTAGATTTTGAAATTGAGTTACTTTCAAGTAAGGTGGTTGTCTCACTTGAAACCATAAAAGTGAAGTTAGAAAACAAACAAAATTGACTCAAGTTAAGATTTGCTTACACCTCAAAAAGTGTGAGAATAAAATTTGCAGAAAATATCTGCTGAACTCTTAAAACCCTGATTTTAATCCTTCTCAAATCTGAATCTCAAAGCCATTCTATGAGATAATATATGTAAGGAAAAGAATGGGAATACTGGGCATCTGGTGGTCCTCACCACAAGCCAATGAACTTCCACCAGGCACCACCTACCCCAAGCCAGATAAGAATGTTGACTATTGAAATCAGGAATCCATAACCCCACCATTTCGCCAGCGGCACATAGTTAGCCCCATAGAAGATTGGCGCAGACCCGATACCATAATGGGTCAATCCTCCCATCAAGTTTGAAAGAAAAGCTAGAACCAAGGCTGCAAAGTAAGGTGGAGTGCCTAGAGCGGTTGAGACCGATAAAAAGGCTGTGAACATGGCTCCAATATGAGCTGCTCCACTCGCAAAGAAGTAATGAGTGTAGAAGTACAAGAGGACAAGGATTCCAAAAGACAATTGCCATGACAAACCTAATCCTCCAACAAACTGCAGACAGACAAACCCAACCATTGTCAAAAGCTTTTAATTGGCAATAGCTAAGTCATCAGGCTAACATGTAATCATTTACAAACCTTGACTACGGTCTGGCTGAACCACTCAATTAGACCGTATTTGTTAAGATAGCCGGCCATCGCAATGAGAGCGGCAAACCAGGTGAGTGTGTCCCATGCGACCGACTCAGCTAAGCACTCTTTCCATGTCACAACACCTGTCACAAGTAGGACTGATAATCCAAGAATGGCTGCCGTCACAGCATCTACATTCAACTTAGCTCCGAAAATCCAGAGACCAACCTGTGTCAAGGAGATAAATTGTTTAGCAAAATGGAAATCTTATGTCTGCCAAAACCACAAGATTTACACTTAAAGCACAATGCGTTTAACAAAAACAGAGCCCTTGCTTCACCTAAATGAAGATGAAATGGCTACACTCTAATTAAACAGAGCCCTTAGCTAATTATCTCCCAGTGTTCGATAATCAAATTCTTGCTAAAAGTAATGCAGCTGTTTTCGAGCAAACTTAAGTACTTGTGATCAAGAAATAGAAGCATACGTACCGTGAGAAACAAAGTGGCAGCCATAATCAACTCGTTCTTGGACATAGGTCCCATCTTGTCTAGCTTTTCCTGGGCCAGCTTTGGTGCATCAGGGCTACTCTTCACCGTAGGAGGATAGATAAGATACAAGAGAAACGGAACAACGATCAATGACACAATTCCTGGAACAATCGCAGCTTTAGCCCAATCAGTCCATCCAATCGTCTGCTTAATCGTGTTGAACGCCAAATTAGCACTCAAGGGATTCGCTGCCATAGCCGTCAAGAACATAGAAGAAGAGATCACAGAAGTCTGGAAACAAGTGAGCATCAGCCACGAGCCAAGACGGTGCTCAGTTCCGTCCCCAACGTTGCTACCGCAAGCTACACAGAGAGATTTCACAAGCGGAAGGAAAATTCCACCAGCACGAGCCGAGACGGAAGGAATCGCTGGAGCTAAGAGCGCTTCACTGAAGACGAGACTGTAACCGAGCCCGAGCGAAGAGCTCCCGAAGAGTCTGACGAACTGGTAAGCCACGCGATTTCCAAGACCGGTTTTGATGAAACCACGAGCGAAGAAAAAAGCGAGAGCAATGAGCCATGGAATTGGGTCTCCGAAAGCGGAGAATGCAGCGGCGAAAGTTAGGGTTTTGGTGAGAACGGAAGCACCTAGTCCCAATAGAGCCACAGCACCGAGAGGAAGCGGCTGCGTGATGATTCCAACGATCGTGGCGAGGAAGATCGCAAGAAGCTGCCAGGCGTTGCGAGTGACTCCTTCAGGAACAGGGACGAACCATAGAATCAAACCAGTAGCGATCGATGCAATAAGCGGCTTAATCGCAGCTCCTTGCCATGGAACCGGAGCAGGAAGGACAGGAGGAGAGGGAGAGGAGGAAGCTCCAGCAGCGGAAGAGGCCTTAACAAGAGTTGATCTCCGAGTGAGAGAGAGAGGAAGTGGAGATTTGAGTAAAGAGAAGCGGGAATCAAGAGATCTGAGAGGTTTCGGCAGATTGAGAGAGGAAGAAGGAGGACGAGGACGAAGGAGAGATCGAGATTTGAGGGGGAAAGCGAGAGAACAGGAGCCGGAGAGAGCAAGAGACGCCATTGTCAAAGAAGAGGAAGAAAGTGAAGAAGAAGAAGGGAGTAAAAGAAGAGAAATGATGAACCGTTGGATGAGAAACGAACGGTGGATGAAGAAAAAGGAATATACGGACAGAAGAGAGTGGGAAGTGATAGAGAGATACGAGAGAAGAGATCTCCGCCTTTAGTGGCTGACCTCATCAACTATTGGCTTAAGTACTTCACCAAAAGTCATATGCTCTTCGAACAAAACCAAAAATCCTTCACTCAACCATTTCTTTATTAATCTTACATGGGCCATAATGTCTTCGCTTATAGTTGGTTGGACCTAGACAAAGACAATGGAAAAACACTCAAATTTATATTATTCAATCCAATTTACTAACTCTATGTTAAATGTTTCGTCGTTTTTTTACTGGTTCTAATTTTGGGGGTTGTGGCTTGTGGGTACCAACATCTTTGGACAGTATACATTATTGTCTTGTGAATCTTTTCTTCTGTTCATTTTTTTGTTTGAACGTTGTTTCTTGTGGGTTTTTTTTTCTTTTATGTCAGGTCTTCGTTTTCTTATAATATCAATCTATTGAGACAAAAGCAAAATGAATACAAATACGTTTACATGTTTTTTTTCTCCAGGAGTTCCTATATCTCCCAAATAAATTTTTATTTCCACATATTCAAATAAGTCGAAAGTATGGTCCATAGCCATATAAGGGTGCGACCAAGTGAAATTAAATCTCCAAACTCAAGCTCTCCATCTTTTTCGTTCTTTGTTATGAGGCTAGCAGCCATGAACAAACGTCCGTAAGAAAAAAGAAGAGGGTTAGGGATGGTGGAAGGTTTTCTTTTCATAGAGAAAAATAATTTTTTTATGATTTATGCAATTCAGCTTTGACATTATCAAAGAGACGCTCCCGTTCTTCAACTCCAGCTTGATGCCGAGACATTTAAACCACACTCATATGCGCCTAATTCCTAAGCTGGCAAATAAAAAAAAAGCTGCAGATTACAGGCTTATAGCACTTTGCAACGTGCTTTATAAGGTGATAACAAAAATTTTAACCAAAAGACTGCAACCGCACCTACAGTCCCTGATATCGGAGAACCAATCAACCTTCATCCTGAGACGCGCTATCATAGACTGTTCTTATAATGCATGAGACGCTTCACTACCTGAAACATTAAATGCAAAGAAAAGATGCGCAATGGTGGTCAAGACAAATATGAGTAAGGCCTAAGATAAGCTAGAATGGAGTTTCATTGAACAAGTTCTCCAGCAATTCGGATTTCAAAACAAATGGATACATTGGATAATGACTTCCATCACTACGGTTTCAACCTCTTACCTAATCAATGGACCAGCTGAAGGAGAAGTGAAACTAGAAAGAGGGATCAGGTAGGGCGATCCCCTCTCACCATATATCTTCATTCTCTGTAGCGAGGTACTCTCCAGGCTGTGTAGAAAAGCATATATTGATAGATCTCTACCCAGATTGAAGGTAGCAAAACCTAGTCCAAGTATTACCCACCTATTTTTTGCAGATGACACTATGTTTTTTTTGCAGATCGGACACCAAAAGTTGTGAAACACTGCATGAAATTTTGTCAAAATATGAGAAAATATCGGGCCAAGTGATTAATAAAGACAAATCAGGTATTACTTTTGCCCAGGAAACTCCCCAAGAATCAAGCTAAACAAATCCTAGGCATAATTATAGAAGGAGGCAACAATAAATATCTGGGACTTCCAGAACATTTTGGAAGAAAAAAGAAAAATATCTTCACCTCTCTAGTGGAGAAAATCAAGCGGGAGGCAAGTAGCTGGTCCACCAAGCAATTATCCTTGGCTGAAAAATTGGTGATGTTGAAATCAATGCTCTCTTCCGTTCCTACATATTCCATGTCGTGCTTCAAGATGCCAATCTCTCTTTGCGACAGAATCCAGTCGACTCTTACTCGCTTCTGGTGGGATGCTGCCAATGGAAACCGTAAAACATGTTGGGTTGCTTGGTCAAAGCTAGCACAAAGTAAGAAGAACGGAGGCCTTGGAATTAGAGAAACTAAAGCATTCAATATTGCTCTACTTACTAAAATAAGCTGGCGGCTGTTACAAAATCCTCAAAGCCTCCTTAGTCGTGTGTTGATGGGAAAGTATGGCAATAACTAGTGCTTTTTATACGGTAAAAAATCTTGCAACTCCTCCCTAGGTTGGCAAGGTCTGTTGGAAGGCAAAGATTTACGTAAAACTCAGTGCAGGATAGTTATAGGCAGTGGGCAGAAAACCCACATATGGAAGGACAAATGGCTACGAAATGAAAAAAATCAATGTCCATTTGGACCACCTCCGGAGGCTCTCGCATAGTTAAAAGTGTCAGAACTCCTCATCCCAAATTCACTTGATTAGAACTTGGAGAAAATCAATGAACTCCTCCGAGCCTACATGTCAGAAATTATATCCATCAAGCCCAATAATAATCTTCTCAAAGATAAAATCATATGGCTCTCGAATGAAAATGGAGAATATAGCACAAGGTCATGATATTTTTCTTACTTAAACAATATAAAACACTTGGCTCGGGAATCATATGGGATATCAAACTTCAACTGGAGGACAGAGATATGGGGAAAAATATTCCTCCAAAATTGCAACTCTTTCTATGGAGAGCTCTACAAAACTCACTCCCAGTAGAAACAGAACTGGCTAGAAGGGATATTACAAACTTGCGGACTTGCCCTCATTGTGAAGGGGAAGAATCTGTGACCCACCTATTTTCCACTGTCCTTTTGCAAAAGAGATATGGAGCCTTCTTCCAAGACCATTTGAACAATTCCAAAGAAGCATTCTCTGTCTCAAAAGGTATTGTGATGCTCCCTCCTACATGTATCACTGATTCACCAATCTTCCCTTGGATGTCAATCAGGCTTTCAAGGAATAAAAAAATCTATGAGAATAAATCAATAATTGCTGAGGAAACAGTAGTCAAAGGTATAAGCAACGCACATGAATGGTCATCAGCCAACATCCCCCAATTCCAAACCCTATCGAAGGGCAAGAGAAGAAGCATACTGTAATTTGTTCTATAGATGCCGCCTGGAGATCTGACTCTTCTATGGTCGGAGTAGGATGGCTCTTCATGAAAGATGACTAGCTTCTTCCCAAAACTCTGATTCAATGCCATCCACAGCCTCACCCCTATAAGCTGAAGCGCTCTCAATCCGAGAAGCCATGACACAAGCAAAATCCATAGGTTTCCTTGATGTCTGCTTCAATTCAGATTCGCTAAGCCTAATTCAAACTCTCAACAATGGAACCAACAAGCTCCACATTCATGGAATCGTCCAAGATATATATTTTCATCTACTCTCTTTAATGCTCTATCATTTAATTATGTTAAAAGAGACAAGAACAAACTAACAGATCAGCTAGCAAAAAAGGCTCTTAGCAAGGCCCAACTCTCTTTCCTTGTGGCTTGACTTTGTCCCTTTTAATGCAATCGATTTCACCAAAAAAAGAAAGATTACATTCTAATTAACCCAATATATTATTTAAATGTTTTGTTTATATGTAAAAGCAGAACCGATTTGTGGCATAGGCCTATAATTTGTAGGGCTAAAACTTTTAAAGTAGATAATTTTTTTAACCAAAAAGTTTTATTAATTTCACTATCATGTTAAAGTGATTTTTACTTTGCATCAAATTTATCAATCAGAATTAATAATTTATTTAGGTTTTTTCACTTGGTCAATCTTTAATTTTTATAGCTTATGATGAAAGAGCGGGAATACAATCATATTTAGTAGAAAACAGTTTAATCAAAATTGTGTTTAACTTGTAATTAAGAATTTTTTTTTCTATTTTTTGTTTGGTATAAACGTTTTATGTATTTTTGAATTGGTGTTTATTTTGCTTGGAAAAAAAATAGTTTCAAATAGGAACCTCAATAATATTGGACCGTTTCTGTGTAAAAGGATGTGTTTATTTCTTCTTTTATCAAGGTGTATATATATTTTTACGTACATTGGCTAATCATTACAAATGACACGGCACGTAAAGCTCAAGCCCTAGTATGAAAGAATTATTCGAAATACAAAAGACTCTCTAACTTTTCACCTATCAACAACAATGTATAAGTATTTGCATTTATGTGTGGCTAAGAATCTCAATTATAAATCCGCAACAGAAAAAAAAAAGAACGATTTAAATGGTTTGTTTGAAGTTGAAGTAAAACGATGGAACCTCAGAGTTCATCAGCTGATCAAGGTCCCAATATTCCTCCATTCTTATACTCTCAGGAGCGTTATTACCAAGTACCCCATTAGAGTTTGTGTCATCTAACTGGTTATTAATGTCTGTATTGTACCAATCAGATTCCTCACATTCCAAAGGTGGATAGAAGAATTCCCCTTGTAACCCTGCGTTTACTCCATATAAACCATCTAAAAAAGGGGTAAAATCGTCATTGCAAGGGTGATTGATCAAGGTTGGCGTTGGAAGTAGACAGTTGGTTGGTATGTGGTTCATAGAAGGGTTTATGAATCCTTGTTCTTGTAAAGACATGAAGCTTCCTATGATGTCTTTAATCTCCAAATTAGAAGAAGTGGAATTAGAAGAAGAGTCACTTGTTGTGTTTGGTGATGAAGATGAGTTGTTGATAAGGTTGTTGGATGTATCGGACATCTTCTTTAGTCTTTTCTTTATTGTTGAGTTCCAAAAATTCTTAATCTCGTTATCGGTCCGACCTGGTAATCTTGCTGCAATCTGAGACCACCTATGAATTCGAAGAAGAAGACAATAGAGAAGTTTTGATGAGATAATGTTTTGAAACATATGGTTTCAAAAACGACATAAATATGTATTAAAATTTTAAATAGTTTCGAGGAAACATGTTTCCTGCGTATAAAATACTAAATATATGTCTCTAGAGAAAGTAACAGAGAAAACAATCAATGAATATATGATTACAAAGATGATTTTTGAAGTAAAACCCTAAAGAAGAGAATAAAGTTAAGGTGGTAAAGAGACAAAAGGAGCTTTCACTTAAACAAAGTGTTTGTTGTTAGATAAGATCATATGACGCACTCTTATATATGTCTTAGAAACCACGATTAACGAACTTTGACCAATCACTTCATTACATCTTTTTTTTTTTTTGCGTCTATATTCAATTGTTACTATTATTATTCCAACTCAACTTTCTCTCGGGTCAATTTTCTTCACAATCAATCATTCATCCCCTTTGAATATAAACAGTTAATTATATATTATATATTTTACTATGCTAATACATCTTCTAGTATTTTTTCGATTGATTAATTTTATATAAACTAAAAAAACTCATGCTTAAAACCCAAAAAAAATTGATAGTAAACACAATTAAGTGTTACCTAAAAATGCTATTTTGCCAAAAGAAATTCTATCCATTACTTTATATTTATGATCATATGAATACCAAAATGATGGTAAAGATATAAACCTGTTGCCGAGAATGGAATGAAAACGAATGATGAGATCTTCTTCTTGAGGAGAGAAAGCTCCACGTTTAAGGTCAGGACGAAGATAGTTAATCCAACGAAGACGACAACTTTTGCCACATCTTTGAAGACCTGCATTTTTAGCGACATCACTCCAACATCCTTGTCCGTTAGTTAACATATATTGCATCAATTTTGAGTCTTCCTCTGGAGACCAAAGTCCTTTCTTCATCTTCTTTATTACTTGTTGAGTACTAGCTCCTGCATTTACCTCTGGTTTCCTCATTGTTAATTTTTCTCTTTTGAGTTTGTGTTTTTTTTCTCAAGGATCAATTGATGTGAACGAGTGATGTTTGTTTTATAATAGAAAGAGAAAAGAGAAGAAGACTTGATGAAGGGAGAATGATGATGATCATGAAAGGGATGGTTGTATGGTTTGCTTACAATTCTAGGAAGACAAAAAACCTTTATTTTTAATCTCTGTTCCTTAATTGGATCATTATTTTATTTACTATTTAATGTGTTGCTTTGTTTTAAAACATAGAAACACACAAGCCTCGACTCTTTTATTCAAATTAATATAATTACATTTTTAGTCGGCAGATATGGTTTTTGAGAGGTAAAAAAGTATACCTACAAACGTATGTATAACTAATTTGACCAAATGAAGTAACGTTAGTTGATCGGTCATAGACGAAAACGGTTTTGAGAGAGACCTAATATGCAAATAACAAAGACAAAAATAAAGGAGAAGTGATCTTCACTTGTTATTTTTTTCTTTTTTTGAATATATAAACTCATTTTTATTAGTTTCTTCATTCACAAGGTATACATTACAAGACATGTCTAATTCGTTAATCTTACGTGTGATGTATATATGTATATATAGTGTATATATAATAAATTAAACATTAGTACATATATTCATGAGAATGTCAATTTCTATTCAAAGATATCTCATTTTCAAGGTAAGCAAATATTTTGTTATTTTTATTAATCCTGTACGTATATATATGGATTGTTTAATTAAAAAATGGACGTGTGTCAAAACCATTTAAATTTGTTTTATAAGAAGCTTAGCCGAGAGAGAAGTTTTGCTTCGGCTTCACACAACCACCTCTCACGCACCAACACGTATACTTGAAGAAATCAAATTATTGTAATGGAGAAAATCCTTATTTTTTTATGTTCTTTAATATATAAACGTGTTTCATGTACTTAAAAGTCTAGAATTACACTCCTATTATATGGTTAATTTTGTTGATATATTTTGCCACCAGTCCGGAAAACATAACTTTTTGTACAATCATAAACAAAAACTTCCATAGATAAAGTACAGAAGAAGCTAGAATATTGAATCTTCATTAACATTTCTAATGTAGAGAAGGCCAATATCTTAGACTTTAGAGGACACATTTTGTTTTGTTGAATCCTTCCTATATCTTCTTTGTTTGAGTTTGAGTTTATCAAGTTTTCATGAGATGTTTAACAAAAAAAAAATAGTTTTCGTGAGATCAATTCCAAACCCTAGATGGATCCACCGACCATCATTCAAATCTACGGTCAATCTAAAACCCCCACACTTATTCTACGCATGCGTTTTTGTGGATAGCGAGAGATTCAAATACATTGTTACTCAACCTCCAAATATACTAAGATCTTGTATATATGTTTTGAAGAAGGTCTAAAAGTGGTAACTCCAACACATGTAGAGAAGAAAGAAAAACACATACGCATATATATATATATATATTGATTTGCATTAGAAATAAAAACAAATATATATATATATATATTGATTTGCATTAGAAATAAAAACAAAAATCCATATGACCAAATAATTTAATATTTATTCTGCAGTTTATCAACCGAAATTCAACTCGCAAAAGTTATATAACTCCGCCTGATAGAGTTCGGTTTACATAACTTTAGGAGAAAAACAGTATTATGAGATTAATCACTGTTTAATTGTAGGGTCATATGTATTGAACTCATTTGAGAGTGTGATATAACGGAAGACTGAAGTTTAGTAGTAATTTATTAGAAGTACATATAATGCCATTATACGCAATATATCATTTTCTTAAATGAAGACAAAGTGGTACTCATTAAGAAAAGCAATTATCACTCATGAGAACAAAGCCCCAAATAAAGGAAAAATTAACAAACTACCATTGAATGAATGCATTAGCTTAAACTTGAATCTTACTTTACTAGCTGATGTATCTTAACCTTCAATTTTATATATCTATTACATATCTTTTTTATTTATATATATAGAAAATATAATAAAAGTATTACTCACTTCACTCCATAAGGGCTCTTTTTTGGTAACAAAAATCTAATTGGTTAATCATTATGCATTTACATGATTTTTTTGTTTGTGGTGAGAACTTTTGGTTACACTTTGTTTCTGATTAAATTGTCTTTGAAGAAACTCACACAATAAAATGGACTTCATGCTCTTTCAATTATATCTCAATCGGACAATTCTATGTCTACATTATCTGCAACTGTAGTTATAGCTTTAACCTGACCCATCACATTCTATTATATATCGTAATCTGAAGATAGAAAAGGACTGAGTTGACAAATTCTATCACCGGTTTTAATATTTCATCCATTGGGTTGACGATCCAGATCTCTTCAGAAGTTTTCAAAACTTCTAAATGTATCCAGAAGTATTCTTAAAACAATTTAAACATATGTGAGTGTTAAGGATCTATTTCCCCCAACATAATTTGCTAAATCAATTTCTCCCCAATTGGTATACTGTGTCGTAAATAAAAAAAACCGATTTTAATACCAGTTCAGTGTGCTCAAAAACCAAACGGGTATATACCGACCCGCTTGTTAAACCAAGTGGATGTCGGATCTTATTCTTCGTTCTGTATTTTAGGGAAAAAATTGACGAACCCTAATTTGGGTATTTCGATTTTGCGATTTGCAGGTGCTTGTCTATTCCAAATTTGAGTGATTGTCTATTTGATTATGAGAGAGTTTGATTATCTTTTTGAGTTTCAAGTGTACAATGAGCAATGTCTTAGGTCTATCAACTGGAAGTTCGCGTGATGTGTGTAAAGCTCGATTCGTGGTAGGAATTTCGACGAAGTTCTGGTGTGGTTCTGTTATTGTCTCTAAACTCTCGAATTCGGAGAGTAATCTGTATCGATGGTACTATCGATGTTCATTTGCCGCATCAAATAAGGTAAGTTACATTAATTTTCCAACTCTTTAAAATTGAAGCATGAGTTACAGTGATTTTCATATATTGTATGATGAATTGTAGCTAAGCAAAGATAGCCACGTTTTCAAATGGATGGACGAAGCAATTGTGAACGAGATTGATAGGATGATTAGTGATGTTCAAAGACTTGAGAAACGTGTGATGGAGTTGGAAAACAATAGTCTTGAGCTTCAAAGGAAGGAGTTGTCTTTACATGCATTGAAGATGGAGAGTGAGTTAGCTGAAATAGTTGATAACAAGCTTGAGGAAGCGGAATGGAGGATGAAGAAATGGCTTCTTGGTTGTGTAGTCTTTGGCGCATTTGCTATTATAACCAGCTTGAAACTATGTAATAACTAGGCAACATGTATTGTTCTTATTGACTCAATGTCTGTTAAACTCTTTTAAACTCTATTGTAGGCAGCTTGAAATTAAGTTTGGTTCAATGTCTTTGATGAATTAAGTTTGGTTCAATGTTCCAATTGTATATAATAGTCACAATGTCTTTTATTGATGAATATAACAGTCACAATAGAGACATAAAGTTAGTGAGGACCATGTGTTAGTGGAGACAAGAATAACAAAAAATAGTTTGTAACAAGCCTTTAATATTGATGAAAGGTCAAGTAGCATTAAACGTCAAAAGGTAAAACCATATCTAGAAAACATATCCCACTAGATCTTATAGATCTAGATACAAAAGCTACAAATCCTAATGAACACAAATAGAAGCTTACAGGTCTTCACTTCCTCTTCAATACTTTGGATTCTCCTCGCGTTGGGATTGAGATGCTTGAGTGATGACTTATTGAGACTGTTGTACCTGAGAAGATACTCCTTGTGAAGCTTGATCTTGAGAAGAGTCTCCATGTGAAGCCTCCTGAAACCAAAAGGTCAAGTTAACTGCAGTAGGTAATCAAAAATAATTCATACATAATCATAGCTACAATTACAATTACCTTACCTTGTTTACCAGTGTGATACCTAGCATTATGAGTAGCTGACTTGCATATTCCACAGTGCATAATCCTTTCTTGGTTGGATCAGCTTTCTTTGTTGGACTTTCATTAGTTCCTTTCTTTCTTTTGTTTGACTTCGGTCTTCCTGGTTGTGGAGGTGTAGCAGGTTTTTGGAGTCTCCTTTCATTGGTAACAGGCCAATACTTAGCGTCTCTCAAGGGTGTGATCCCTCAATGTAAGTCTGCACCCATCTCGATGTCTTGAACCAATGTGAGACATAATCTGAAACCTCTAACTTCTGAACAATGATGACAGCATAAGCATGCTGGCAGGGGATCCCAATTATATCACAATGCTTGCATGAGCAAGTCCTTCCAACCAGATTCACTCTGTACGAACAAGCACCTTCATCAACCTGAAACATCATGTGTAGATCTGAAAACTCTACAGTCTGCAGCAAGTTCGTGTGTCCTCCTTAGGTAGTCTTCAGCATAAGGAGTACAGGTTCCTCAATGTTCTGTTGCAATCATCAACCTCTTCATAATTTTCACCATGGCTTGCCTAGCAATAATCTCCAACATTGGCACCATTGGCTTCTCTCTTGCCTTCACTATCCTAACTACCCATTTGTCTGAATCTCCTCTAGTAGAAGCATAAATTCTCCAACTACATCCAGTACCTACACATCGAATGACCGCTTGTTCTTATTGTACCTAGTTTGTCGAATATTCCTACAATTCTTCAACGCGTGATCCAAGATGGTCTCTTTGAAAGCTACACCAGAGAAGAACTCTTGACCTTCAAACAAATGGCCATCTCCTCTTCGAATCTTCTGCTTCTTCAGCCTAGAGTGGGCTTTCTTCTTCGGTCTAGATTCGCCTTCTCCCAACTTTTCTTCGTAGTCACCGTCTCCATTTTCTTTGCTTTCACTGTCATGAACACAATCATGGTAGATTGGAGGCTCCTCAATGAAACTCTCCATATTTTCTGCAACATCATAATCGAACCTCTCACGCATCTCCTCGTCTAAATCGTCTTCATTACGACCTCGATTACTAGTTCCTCCTTCGAATTCGACGATATCCACTGTCAAATCCGCACAAATCGAATTCAATTTTATGGATTTAGGGTTCGTGATTACAGGTTTTGAGGATTTTGGGAACTGAATCGAAATAGGTCGAGGGAATGTTTAATGGGTCTGTAATTGGGTCAAATAACGGTTTAATTGGCCAATTACGGTTAAAATTTCAGGTTAGTCGCAGTTTAGAACAAATCACATCGTAATTAACCAATTACGATTTTGTTCATGACACGGTATACCAATTGGGAGAAATTGATTTAGCAAATTATGTTGGAAGGAATATAGATCTTTAACACTCACATATGTTTAAATTACTTTAGGAATATTCCAGGGTTCATTTAGAAGTTTTGAGAACTTTCGAGGGGATCTGGATTGTCGACCCTTTTACATTTTATCATGGTAAAATTTTTATCATGGTTTAGTATTACAAAAAATGCTTGCTTGATCTTGTTTGTTTTCTGGGCAAATCAAGATTTATATCCAACAATATTACTTTTTTTAAATAACAAAATTCAATTAATAGTTGAAAATTTATATCTAAATTTTTTTGATCTATTGTAATAATATAATAGAAAAAATTAAATTTTGATATTAAATAATTAATTAGATTATCTTAACTAGTAGATTAAAAATATTCGTTTATCCAATAATATTTTTAAATACGAGATAAACTATGTGAGTAGAAGCAAATTGAAAAATAATTATAATTCATTGCAAAATAAAAAGTCACAAAGAAGACTTATGAGCTGGTAATAGTTTCATACAGTTATTAGCTGTTAACAGCTAATAAATAATATATTATCAAGCTGTTATATTAATTTAATTGAATTTGCTTTGAAACGGTGTAATATTGGATTTAATAATGTACAAAAGGATAAATAAAATAAAAATGTCAAAAGGAAACAAAATTTGCCTTCTCAAGTTCTCATCACCTACAAAACCAACAGCTAAACCGCGGCGGCCTCAGTAATACAATACAAAAAGGTCAACGATTAATAATACTTCAATTTTTATGGGCACCACTAAGTCTAATCAAATTCATAACTATTTTCACTCAAATATTTACAATTTTTTAACTAGATTACACATAACTTAGACAATGTCAAGATTACACATGTAACGAATGTAATTAGTTTTAATCGTTTCTACTTTTTTCTTAATTTATATGTTTCTTGTATACTAATACAAATCCTTAAAAATAAACAAGAACTAAGAAGCAGGTGGTCTTTATTCATAATTTTGATATTAAATTTACTTCTAAACATCGAAAAGAACTCTTAATGTACACAAAGAAAGTGGTAATCCAACAATAACTACATTAGTGAATTTTAAATAATAGGCTGGTCAAAACTACTGCTCCCAACTATTCTGATTAAAGTATTTCATCTTACATAACATGAATAGTCAATTTCTTGCATATCTTTCTCACGGTTACTTGGAAAAACAAACCATCAATTGTGTTACATCAAAATAAAAATTTTAAAAAAAAAACGAGATTAATAAACGTACTGCAATGCGTTCATTGATAAGGTGCGGAATCTGAATCGGTGACAGGAGGCGGCGAGAAATAACGGTAAGGAGAATAAGTAGTAGGAGGACTTGGGGCTTTGTATTTGTAATGTGGGAACTTATGATTTGATGACGAACCATAAGCTACTGCAACCATGGCGATGACGACACTCATAACCATCATCCAGATGAGTCTTGTCGGCCATGAACGTCTCATCTTCGGATTTCAAAGGAGAAACTGATACAACTTTTATGGAGAAGTTTGATTATATATAGAGAGAGAGCAATAGCTCAGGCTCTGTGTTATTAATTATCTATAAGCAATAGTCTAAGGTTTGGTTGTTCTGATTATCAACACGCCAAACATTTTTTATATTTAAAAATTCCCACTTGTTTTGGGTAAAGATCGACTATAATTCGTACTATTGTATTACAATGTTCAAAAGATTGGTCCAGACCCTTTTTCCTAGGTCATTACGATTATAATAAAATTAAATATTTTAGATAGATAAAGTATTTTGGGGGTAATTCAATAATTTGATAATTTTGATAGTGACTAGTTCATCTAGATATTCTTTTAAAATAATATATTTCTAATTTAAATTTTATAAATAAAAATTTAAAATAGATTAATTGTATGATTATCTTTAAATAATATCGAATTATTTTATCTAGATTTTAAGCATTAGGTGGAAGGTCACCATTCATTTATTTTAAGGGATTTTTTGAGCACTGTGTATATGTAAGACTTGGAAACTTGTTAAATTTGATTTTTAAAAAAAAGAACTAATGTAATTTTGAGAAACTAATTTATAGATCTATCCTAGGAAAAAAATAAAAGAAGAAGCTACATATATCAAATTGAAATTAGTCTACTTCGTAATCATGTATTATTTATCTACTTTGTAACCATGTAATTAGTGTGTTAGTTATATTTTATTATCAAAATTATAATACTGACGTGGATACGTTTTCATATGATTAATGGAGAAAAGGTTATAAAAATCTTCTACAAAATTTTTGTTGTCTTGTGTATCAAGATGTATTATAAATGTGGTGCACACAGTACTATCTTTTGTAATTTTTTATGGTGCTAGTAAAGTTATATGATGTTGAATCCTCAAATTTTTTCCTAATAATAGCATATTAAAGATTTTAACATAGTTTATAATAAGATATAAATTTTATAATTAGGATGTACCAAATGATTTCTCTAATATAAGTATCATGTTGAATTATTTCTCTAATAGCATATTAAAGATGAATAAGTATCATGTTGATTCACCTAATGAGTTCAATTCATCTCCACGGTTATAAATTAGATTTTGTCAATTCAGTTACTGTTATAAAAAAAATACCAAATTATTTACTTTTTTAATAAATATTTTTTTCTTTAAAAGTTTTGACTACAAAAATATAAATATGTGTATTATCCTCACAAGTTACTTTCTCGTCAGTGGTGTCTAATTCTTTAGGGCATCCACATCAAAAAAAAATCGTTTCTTGCAAAAATGCCTTCAAGAGACGGGTCTGCAACGTGGCGGACCCTGATTGGCTCCGCATTTTAATTTATTTTTTTGTTTTTTTTTTCTAAGAACTCTCAATGGGATTCTTTGATGTCGATGGTCTTATTGTGGAAAAGTAAAAGATAGAGAGATCATCAAAGAGAACATAAAAGTTTCCACAAAACAAAACGTTCTTTGTCTTCTCATAGACATACAAGCCATTGTTGTTCAAACATAACACAATCAAAAAGTGAGGATATCACAACTCGTGAAACGACATTGTTTGGTCGAGTTTTCATTGGAAATAAGTTGTCGCAATCTGGAGAAACACATACTACATCGTCTTATTTTACTATAAGAGCCACAACCCTTAATTCTAATCTTTCATGACCATTGAATGACTAAGAAAATCCTCCAAACCAATCAAAGAAGATCCATTAACTCCATCCTCCATTGCGGTTCTCACTAGATCCTTCACCTCTTTAGCTCTTTCCCTAATCCCTCTCCCTTCTTCAGTCTCACCCATGACCAACTTGATCTTGGACACAATCTCATCACATTTGATATCACAACTCTTTCCACGAGCCACCTCAATAGATACTCCAATATGTTTCTCAATCAATATCGAATTGAAGAACTGCTCGCCTGCCATGGGCCATCCAAGCAATGGCACACCATTGCTTAACGATTCGAGTATCGAGTTCCATCCACAATGACTCAAAAACACACATGTTGCCTTGTGTGACAATATATCAAGTTGTGGTGCCCATTTCTTCACTATCAATCCTCTTTCTGATCTTTTTATTCTTTCCATGAATCCTTCCGGTAAATTCTCCTTCACATCAAACTCACTCTTCACCTCCATACCTATCGGTGGCCTCATGACCCATATGAAATTCTTCTCGCTACTCTCTAATGCCATAGCCAACTCTAACATATGCGTTTGAGAAATCGAGTTCATTGAACCAAAACATACGTATACCACTGAATGGTCTGGTTTTGAGTCAAGCCATGTCTTCACGGCTTCTTCTGTAGACTTTGATCCGGCCTTTTTCTCTGAAACCGGTCCGATAGACCAAACCGGAACGCCGGTTATTCTACGGAAGTACGAGAGTCCGATATGATCGAGTTCCTCAACCGTGTTGAACAAGAACCCGTCGTAATCAGACCATTCTGGTATATTCTTCTTCATGAAAACCGACCATTCATCGTTTCCATCAGCTAACAACATGAAAGAATTCAGCTGAGTTTTCTCAATCTCCCCTGCTTCAGGGAAATCATTTAAGAGAAACTGTTCTTGTTTTGTTTCTTTGTGTGGCAAGTTTAACCAAATGGATCTGTAACAGCCTAACCCGAAAGCACCAGCAGCACTAAACATCACTGAAGAAACACCAATCTCTTTGCAAACCTTACCGATCCAACCCAAGAAGAAGTCACCGATTACAAGAACCGAGCTCTGCTCATCATCATCTCCTTTCTTCAAAATGTTCTTCATCAGGTCTCTAAAGGGTTCACGAAGCGACCTGGCTGCTTCTAGAAGCCTGATGACGAAAGAGTAAGGTAGAGAATCCAAATTCTCTGCGTTCTGAGGAAGACCGTGATTGGAGCTACTGAAAGGTAACTCGACCAGACTTATAGAGGATTCAGGTGGAAGATTGGAGCGTAACTTGGGGATGTTCAAAGGAGTGTTGACGAGAAAGATGGTGGTTTTGGTTCTGTTCAGCATCTTCATCTTCTTCTCTAAACGAAGAGCTAGAGCTGCAAAAGGGATGATATGGCCTTGTGCCATGAAAGGGAACATCACTATTTTCAAAGTTCTGGGTTTAGCGTCCGCCATTGAGGTTAGAACTGCGGTTGGATACTGCCGTGTGGTCAACGTTTCAGATTAAGACAAGTAAATGTGTGTTTTATGTTCTGACATGAATGAGTTTCAAGATTGACCAACATTTATTGTCACTAGCACTCTTAATGAATTGGCGTTTGGTAAAACAGTTTTTTTT
>JAKUCM010007108.1:0-31564 GCA_023374145.1 Lepidium sativum | reverse complement strand
GCCTCATCATGTAAACAAACAAATGTTCTGGTAATATAACTTTCTTAAAAAGACTAAGTAACATTTATAAAAAAAATCCGATCGTATATCTTAAAAATATAAAATCATGTTTACAATAATATATAAAATCATGTTTACAATAATCATTATAACTTAAAAACTGATGTCCACATCCAATGATTTACAATTGGTGGTTCCAAATATGAATATTCATTTTGTTTTGGAAGATATTTCAATATCAATACATACGATATTGATCTTATGAATATTTTCAAAAGTGTGATTTTACAGGTATGGATATAATTTTTTTCAGTTATCCCATAAATATTTATTATTCTACATATTTTAAACTATATTTCCTTATGAAAATGAAACCAAGAATCAGATTGAACCTTAATCAATTTACTAAACTCATGGCCCAATGTTTTCACGAAATCTTTATATAACAAACTCAATGATATTACCAGGTTCACTGAATTTTGTTTATTTTTTCAACTAACTATCTATATCATTTCTTATATTAGTTAGTAGATTTTTCATAATCTAATAAATTATTAACTATTTATATTATGGAAGATCCGAATTTTATAGGAAACTCTAAGCATAGAGTTTATAGTCTATTATATATATATACCTTACAGAAATTTTATAGTTGCTAATATCTAATTTCAAAACATAAAATTATAAAATAGCTTTAACTACTTCTAATTGGCGGCCAATTCAAGGTTAGGAAATATCAACCCATTATGATACTCTCATAAGCAGATTTCACATGCCTTAGACACTGGTGCATTAATGATCTCATCAAAATCCTCCTCACTTAGGTAGAAAGGAATAGCAGCCAAGAATTCTCCATTTCAGTAACATTCTTCTCTAACGTAAGACTCTTCCAGACTATTCAGGTGAATATGTTTATGCCAAGAGTCATCGCTCCATAACATACACTTCTAGAATTTGGAAAATATATTTCAGTGTCGAAACTACTGTTGACTTAAGACGATATTTTAGAAAATTGTATCATTCCTTTCTTCTTTGCTCTCCAAAATCCATACACAAATATTGCTTATATTATTCCTTTCTCACTAGCTTAAAACAAAATAGCTAATCCTTTTTTTGGAAACAATCAACAAAATAATTTCTTATATTGAATCTGGATTACATGATATACGTAATCTTTTATGAAATTTATTGGAAAGTTCTACATTCTCTACCACTAGATAAAATGGAACGTAAGCAAGATGAATTATCTGGAGCACTTTTTCTCTATACAAGTGTCACGAAATTTTGAATAAACTACTCTTACATCTAGAATAAAATCAATTCCTTCTGGTGCACATCGAGAGATTATATCAGTTAAAATATTATTTTATAAGTTTATGATGTTCATAATTTTTTCTACATTGGTCTGTAAAAAAAACAAAATAGAAATCTATGTTTTACATTATTCCAGTTATTCAAATACGCTAATGTTTAATTAGTTTGGATATAGTAACCCCTAATGATTCAAATCGAATCTTTTTCTACTTACAAATTTATTGTACTAAACCTTCTTAATGTTAGTGCACTATAATTCTAAATTTGGACTTATATCCTTACGATATTCTTCTAATTACAAATTTATTAAATCAAACCTTATTCTATTTTACGATGCTAAGAACAACTAGTAAACTCTGCCTAAACTTATTTTTCCATTAACTTTTTTTAAATGCTTATCCAAATAGATTCGTGATTATAAGTAAGGAATAACAGACGAGCAGACCTGGTTTTTTCAGGGTTGAATTTCTAATTCTCTTCATCTTTGAGTTTACGATATTCTTAAATAGAAATTGCTATCACAAACTGTATGCGTCAAGTAGTTCTGTGAATCAAAAATCAATTAATATTATTTTACTTTAGGATAATCACGAATGATGTATCTCGAATAACTAGTATATTTATTTTATTTTGGTTCTTGGTCGTGACTCTTTGTGAGAGAGTTCATTATATATACAACTGTCTTGGAAAACAAGTAATTAGAATATACAAAGGATACTATACAAATTTTAAATGTAATATTACAAAATCTACTATAACTAATAAGGAATTTGGGTATTTGTTGAATTTCGAAAATAAGTATACTCATATCATTAAAACGTATTCGATTTTGAAAATATTGTTTTTATATTCCACTTATAATATCATTACAAATACATGTATTTCTGAAAATATATAAAATTTTGATTGCATTATTCTTTTAACATCGATTTCTCTATTTTTCAAAGTTTTATTCTATGTCTTCCTTTTTTACTACAATGTTTTCTTTTTAATGTCTTCACATGATGATATTTTAATCAAAATTTTTTTATGTTGTGCTGAAAGTTTTATAAAATATGTTCGTAAACTTAGAGACGTTTGCAAGAAATTTCATGTATCATATAACGAAAGCCCTATTTTCTTAAGACTTTCTTTAGAAGAATTAGATTTGTTGTGCTGCAATTTAGAAGAATCAATCCCCATTTTCTTAAGGCTTTCTAATGGTTTATCTTTTTCCATATTGTATTCGTTACTTGAAGAATGAAAAAGATTTACGGTTAATTCAGGTTTTCATGCATTTTGGAAAAAAAAAATATTGATGTTAGTTTTTTAATTTTTGTCGAAAAAAAAACAAGGATTTCTCCCCAACATTGATGTTAGTAAGAATAAATGGTTTGTATATACAACTGCATTGTTGTATATATATTTAATTTATAAAATAAACTTTTAACGTTGGAATTAAATCATGTTCTAGGTTGAATTGTTATTTGTTAGGCCCAACCCATTATTAGTCACTTTTGCAATGACCATTAACAAGAGTCAAGGGCAATCTTTTGTCAAAGGTTGGTTTACTTTTACCTCAGCCATGTTTTTCACATAACCAACTCTATGTTGATGTCTCTAGAGATACATCTAGAGTCTGGTTTGAAAGTTTTGATAGTGGATAAACAAGGTAAACCACAAAATCAAACAATAGATGTGGTTTTTAAAGAAGTATTCCAGAATCTAAAGTGATTGTAGTTAAAACTAGGGAGCTTTTAGTCTTTGATTAATTGTTTATTCAATTACTACATGCATTTTAATGGTTTGTATATATATTTTTAGAGTATATATTCTAAAAATGGACTAACTAATTTACTGTTGAATTCTATTTATATATTGAATACAACTAAATTTAACAGATGCTATTTAATTTGTAGTTAAATATATATTTTTTAAATACGTATATAATTTTAAAAAAAAAATCGAATATACTAATTATATGGAATCACTTAATATTTATTGCGTATTAAATGTAAGTCATAATAATATTTTAAAGGATTTATTAAGAATCAAAGGGCGTGTGGTATATCGAAGAGTTTATTAGTATTATCTTCTTCATTCTTTTCAAACACTCACCAAATCAAGGTCCCTATGGCCATGAATTGCGTCGGTTTTATGATTCACTGGTGGAAGCATGGAACGTCGAGGCGTTATACCGCATTGGTCTACGAAAGTATTTTGTTGAAGGGTTCAAAGAGGAAGATCTCGATTTATTGAATAGAGCCTATTCTAATGGTTCGGAAGAGGCTGCATATATGTATGGGTTCATAATAGTTTGTGAAAGAGGTGATGGAAAACAAGACGGATACGCAGTCTTAAACTCGCTTAAACGGGAATATCTGTCAGAATCAATGGCTTTTATCAATGAAATTCGAGAACACTTAAGGACTGGTCCAGCATTTCTCACATGGCGTGGAGGGAATAAGTTAGCATCGCTCAAAAGATCATACATGACAGAAGAATGCAATTGCAATGGTGAGGATTCAAAGCGTTTTAGATTTGGAAATGGATGGGAGACGATCAACTTCTGGGAAGAATATGATGATCTTATGTCTGAAGTTTATAGCCTTTGTTTTTGGCATTTTCACATTCATTTTATGCTCCCTTCAGATTAGAGTAGTTGGTATTAGATTTTCCCATTATGTTGTAATTATTCTATTAAGATTAAGACTATCTCTAATGTTTGGCTTAATTTTTACTTTTTTAAAAATGACGAAGGGGTTTTGTCCAATGATGGTTTAATTAATTTCTTACTTCAAATTAATATATTGATCTATCTTTATTATTATTATTATTTTTTATTAATCGGTAATCGGTTATATTTAAATAGACGAATAATTCATTGTTCATTCTATTAATATATATGAATTTAAATGGTTTGTGTTTTTCCATAATGGACAATATTTATTTTGTTAAGTAGTATATATATATAGTGAATATAACCATTGTAATTTTATTCGTAATAAAAATTTTATATTCTTACACATTAATTTTTTTTTGTCAACGGCATAATATTATATCAAAAACAGAAACAAATTACATGAGTGAGGTGGGAGGGCACTCCTAAAGAGACGAGGTAGAGAATCCGCTTTATAATTTAGCGCTCTCGGAATCTTGAATAACGAAATACCAGAAAACAGCGAACAAAGTCTTCAGTATTCCTCTAAAAGCAGGTTACTCCTCTGGTTGGTCAAAAATCCGTAATACTTTTCCACAATCCATCGAGAACTCCATATCTATGATTCCTACTGCAGCTAACGACTCCATTGCCCATAAGAGCGCCTCGACCTCCACATGTAACGCCGAAAGACTCCGTGGAATTCGCCTTGCACCTCTACGCTCACCACCCACTGAATCTGGAAAGCACAACCAACCTAAACTCGCATGACGGTCGCTAGGCTTCCAGGACGCGTCCACATAACATTTGAAACCAGGGAACTGCATATTAGCTGTGGTGGGGAAAGCTAAAGATGAATGTACTCCAACAGCAAGAACATTGATAACCACACAATCTTTCGAAACAGCAACCCGAGCCTTAGTCCATTCAGAATACTCTGAAGCTGCAACACATAAAATCTGTCAGGGATCTGTATCCAAGCTAGAGAAGCAAAAATTATTCCTCCCCTTCAAAATATTCCATAATATCCATGGGAACATCTGCACATCATCAGATGTCGATAACCTCCCGAACAAAAAATCCAAATTGAACCAAATAGATGATCCAGGAAAACTAGTTGGCGCTGCCAGAATGCACGACATAGCCCAAACTTGCACAGCTGGTGGACACTGAAACAAAACATGATTGACAGATTCCTGATCTGCATCACAACGAGAACACCCACTATCACACCCAAATCCTCTCCTAGAAAAGGTTCTTATTGAACGAAATACATCCCGATAGAACTTGCCAAATAAAATGTTTAATCTTATTTAGACAGTTTAAACTCCAAATTTGCTTATACAAAGCATTAAAAGTCGGCCCAACCTGAATTTGTCCAGAACTAGACAAAGTTTCGGCCAAATTATAACCTGATTTGACAGAAAATCTCCGTGTCTTGGTGAAATGGCACCCCCGAAAATCTCCCAAAATTAACTGTACATCGCTATCAGCAAAGTACTGTCTCAGTAATACCTCCCTCCAACTACCAGTACTGTGATCAATAAACTGAACCACAGTAATCTCTGAAAACAGATGTGAGTTTAACCGAATGGCCGGCCGCGAATATATATCTGGTATCCAGGGATCCTCCCACACCTTTACACTCTTGCCATTACCAATTTTCCGTATACTACCTTTGACCACCAAATCCTTAGCAGAATATAGACTACGCCAAACATATGAGGAGAGTGCTCTTAAAGGCACCTGTAAAAGACATTGGTCTTTATAATATCTCCCTTTTAACACCATCGCCAACAGTGAGTCCGGGAAATCTATCAGACGCCACAGTTGTTCGGCCAACATTGCTGAATTAAAATCTTCCAAATTACGAAAACCTAAATCTCCATCTTGTTTTGATTTACTTCCTCCATTTCTGCCAACGAATCCCTTTGGAGGAAGCGTTATTACCCCACCAGAAATCATCTATTGAGGAAATCAGATTCTCAATCACTCCCTTAGGTAAACGATAAAAAGACATTACGTGAGTTGGTAATGCTGTTAGGACCGATTTTATACATATTTAGAAATCGAAAATAATAGGTTATATATGAGATCACTTTATATGATTTCGTATTAGATTTAATTTGTAATGATGGTTAAACGGATTCTATAAGAATCAAAAGGCGTGACATGTTATATCAAAAGATTTGTGTATATAGCTCTAAAATTAGCCTTGGGAATTTTAAAAAAATTATAAGACTACTGGTCCATGAATCTACTATATTAAATCCACTAAAACAGAATAATAGGTAAGAATGGCAACAAAGTTAATACATAACTGAACTCATCAACAATTGAAGAACAAACTTAAGTTCGTTAACATTAAGTCTATTGAATATTAAAGTCGATTTGATTTCCTACTCATCATCTATTTAAGACAAATACGAATTATAAAGTTAGATATCTATTAAACTAACCTATGATTTGAAAAAATATATATATTAGTACTCTATATTTTTCATTTGCTCTAGAAATGTATTCTAGTATAGTAGATAGTATAACTTTATATCCTTATTAATGATTATTGTTTTGCTCCAAACACTCCGTGATAACAAAACAATTTTATCGTCATGTAGTTTTTTGTTTGTCATGACGGGGTGCTTGGAACATAAAAATAATTCTACATAATAAATTTGTTATAAGCTACATATATACCAATCAAATAATATTATAACACTGTTTACAAACCAAAAGAGAACATTAACTTATCTTTTTCGTATAGTATTTGTCATTGTATCAGCTAGGATTCACTCTTTATTTACATTTCATGCAGATAGAAATTGAAAAATTAAGGTTAGTTAGGATTTAAATTAAAATAAATTAAATAGTCCTAATGATATTATATATATTTAGCGCAACACTCGAGCTATAGCAATACAATTGTATCCATAGCTACTCCATTTTCCCATCGTTTTCCGGATGGAAGATCTTTGTCTTGGAATAGATAAGCATACTTATCTTTCAAACGAAGTATACAAGCAAGACTCCGTTTGGACTACGATCAATTTCATGCGAGCATTGCAGAAATAACTGTGTCGTTATTCGACTTCCACATTTTATTCATTTATTAGACAATTATTACATTTACTCTCTATTATACTAAATTAAGAAGAATTATGATGGCAATAGAATAACGATACACTATGGAAAAGGGTGAGCGTAGTAAATCAGGTGTTTGGGGTTCTAAGGCGCTAGTGGTTTCTGGTGGTGACGACGGTGCTTTTCCATCAGCTTACTTCTCTCTCTAGTATTTTTAGTGAATAAAATTTTATGTTGGAATTGTCAGGGCATAGATAGCTCTTCTACTTTCAGTTTCTTAAGAGACCTTGTTTCTTGTGATAAACCAAAGTTTATTTTCTTAAGTGAGACTAAGAAAGATCATTTGTACCTGGAAAATTTGACTATGAATTTGCGTTACGATAATATGGTCGCTGTTGATCCACTTAGTGCTAGTGGTGGCCTTGCTTTGATTTTTATATCGACATCTTCAATTTTAGTTAATTATAAAGATAAAAAAACTTAATTGATATCTTGTTGATGGTGGAGGGTGAGAAATGTTTTCTTACTTTTATTTACGGTGAACTAGTAATTCATCTTCGTGGTGCTGTTGGGGAAAGACTATTAAGGTTTAGTTTCTCTCGTGATGAACCATGTTTGATGGTAGATGATTTTAGTGAGTTGTCTGGTAATAATATGTTACAGAGCTCTTCAGGTATTGTTCGTTGCAAACTAGATAAAGGGTTTGGTAATCCTAGTTGGCATGCTCTTTTCCCAAATTGTGTTACTAAATATTTAGGAATGATTGGGCCGGATCATCATCTGATACTGTTAGAAAATTCAAAGTGTGTTTCAACACGTTGAGCTGAGTTTCATTTTGATAAATGTTGGTTAGGCAAATCTGGTCTTAATAAAACGATTGTGCAAGGCTGGTCTATGTATTCCGGTTTACTTATTCAAAGAAAATTTGATAGGATTGTTAACTGCATGAGGGAGATTGCTCGTTAGCGGAAACGTTATGTTAAGCCTGCCAAGAGGAAAATTCTTCAAGAATATGATGTAATTTCTTATCAATGGATCAATTTTCCCAAGTCTTCTATTCAATTTGGTCATCAAGTCTCTAATTTCTCTAAATTGGAGATCCAGAATCTACTTGGTATTCGTAATATTGAAGGTATGGGAACTTACTTGGGACTACTGGAAGGTCTTGAAGAGCCTAAATCTAAGGTGTTTTCTTTTGTTAGGGATAAGACTGCAGCTAGGTGCTTAATAAATCGGTTCCATTTCGGTCCTATAGGATCCTTAGCTTCCGGATTCTATATCGCGGCCACCAATTGGGAAAGTTCTATTAATCATCCCTATCTTATTGTGGATCAACTCATTGATTTTCACCTTTGAAAATGACATCATGTTTTAGTTAACTAATTATTGGACCCTAATGATGCTCGTTTAATTTTGGTGATCCCGATACTTCGGTTCCTTAAAGCGGATTGGTTAGGTTTGCATTTTACAAAATTGATCTGTTGGCTGGCTATCTCTGGATATATGGATGTTGGGACTAATCTTGTTCATTGAGGTATTCATGTTTCAGCTTCTTGTAGTCGTTGTGGTGCTGCGTTGGAGAGTGTGAATTAGGCCTTGTGTAATTGTCCTCATTCGTTGCAGATTTGGGCCTTATCTAGCATTTCTCCCCATATATAGACGAGTTTGCCCACTTTTGATGCCAGTTCAACCACTTCTCCTTAGTGTTAATCAAAATCTTTGAATTTCAAAACTGATTCTATGGCCCGTAGTGTTAGAGGGCTCTCCAAGACTCACTCTTTTGTTAATAGCATTCCTCAACATTGGTTTCTTCTCCATTGTTGTACTTGTAACGCACAGAGAAAATATATAGTGAATTCTAGGTTCAAACCCGAAGAGAGATGTACCCAAAATCATTAGTGAACTTTATAAATTTTTGTGTCTATTTTAACTGAAAAGAGAGAGCTGTGAGATTTCTATTCAATCTGTTAAGTGAATCTTCAGATAAAAATCCGCTAGTTTCTTAGGTGATTGGAGCTCGATTATAGTCACACGTGGTATCAAAGCTTCATGCTAGAAGCAAAAACGATCAATAATTGAGCAAATCAGACGCATGAACAAGATGAAGGTTTTCATTGGAGAAGAAGAACGTACCTAAGCAAGCAAAATCTGAGAATAGGGATTCATCGTGGAAGAAATAACTTAAGACGTTGAGGTTCTTCAGGGCGTGAATCACTCTTGATCCTAAAGATAAAATATTTCAAATCAATCCAACTCGGATTCAAAAACAGAATCTGAACACTAATCAATAAGCCACTCTCATCCAAATTTTTTGTTAAAACATTATATAATAAATTTGTATCAGAGCCAAGATTGATTCAAGATATCTTAAATCTTTAGTTAATAATTTTGTAGGGTATTCTCTAAGGTACTTCAAAGAAATCAATCATGGAGGATACATGGGAAGTTTGAGGTGGACAAATTTGATGGCGACTTTGAACTATGGAAATACAGAACGATAAACTTCTCTCGTCAAATTCTGGTCCGGCGCAGAGCTTGAGTGACCCATTGGTTCCGGCGAAGCTTGAAACGGCGGCGCAAGTGGTCGGACGGTGGGTATATGGTCGGCGATGTTGTGGGAAAGGTTTCTGAGGATGTGGTGATGGGTTTGATGGTGGTTAGAATTTGGAAGGGAAAGGGAGATTCATCGAATTTTACATGTCTCGATATGTATATTCGGCTTGTTTCTGGTTGGAGACAAATGTATGTACTTTGGGTTAAGGAGTAGCCCAAAAAACACATGGTGTGGAGCGACTATGAAGCTTATGTTGATTGTATGGTCGAATCCAAGGAAAACACATACATCCGAAGATTCTCAGCTTTCCATAGTTAGGTGCTTCACCAAAGAGTTTCTGATATGGTAACTCCATTTGAAGAATTGGTGTGGGAAGGCGGTTCAAGACACAGGATTGTAGCGGCAAAAGCATATGTCTAGTAAGTTGTTGGAATACCAGCGTGAGTTAAGTGAGAGAGTACAGTTTCGACGACGCGACGGTGCTTTCTTTCAGCTACGCCGTTTTGTTCTGGTGTGTGTGGCGGACTTATAAGGTGAGTGACTCCAGAAGTAGAGAGAAAGGGTCTGAGGGCTATGAATGCACCTCTGTTATTGGTAAATAGTGTACCGATTTTGTTGTTGAACTTGTTCTCTACCAGTTTTGTGAAAGGTAGGAAGACCTCCTTATTTGGGATTTTTGGTTTTTAATGGGTATAGCCACATGTATCTAGTGTAGTGATCGATGAGCACTAGGTAGTGTTTCAAATTGTCTATTGAGGTTACGGGTGATGTCCATAGATCTGAGAAAATATATTCCAGTGGTCGTTTTGACACAACGGTGGTTTGAGAAAAAGGTAGTTTATGGCTTTTATTAAGAGAGCAATCAAGACAAGATAGAATTATGATGTGGAACAAGGTAATGAAAATCTTGATAAAATGTTGTGTAGAATAGAGGTGAACGGATGGCCAAGGCGGTAGTGCCAATCTGCGATTGTGGTGTTGTGAATAGAAGTAGTGAAGAAAGATGAGATGGTTGTGGGAGACAATGGCCACTACAACTCGTTTCTAGATTTGCCTTGGAACAACGGGGCACCCGAGCTGAGATCCTTCAAGTGAAAGTGAGCCGAGAAAAATTCAACGGAAACTTTATTACCATTGCACAACTTATAAACAGAAATCAGATTTTTGTGTATATGAGGAACACAAAGTATATTGCTGAGAGCTAAAGCTTGAGGTGAAGCTGAGAGTGAGAGGGAACCAGTGTGAGTTATTGCCAGTTTGGAGCCATCACCAATGAGAACAGCGTCATCTCCGTTATAGGGCTGGTGCAAGGCAAGATTATTGAGATCACTTGCGATGTGATGTGTAGCACAGCTGTCAAGAAGCCAAGCATCTGCAGATGGAGTTGTGTTGATAGCAACGTTTGCAGCAGATTACCATGGTGGATTAGACTGAGTGCGAGGTAGCTGAGGACACTGTCTTGCACTATGGCCTTGTGTGCCACAAAGTTGACATTTCCCTTGATAGGCTTTGCCAGATCTGTTTCTTGTTTTTGCTGATAACTGTTGGAATTGTTACCATTGGACCATTGTTGTGGAAAACGAGATACCTGACGGTTGTTGCTGTTGTGATAATTATTTTTGCTTGTCCTAGTTATCGAGGTGCTCTCGTTTTTGCCGTTTACCAACATCGACAACGCCAAAATTGTGGACTCCGCCAACGTCGGTAGTTTTCTTCTCCACCTTCACTTATTTTCGTTTTCTACTGTTCACCATCTTTTACCTCTTCTTAAATTGAATATTAAGCCAACAATGTTGTTATCTGAATCTCTGTCCAATGAGGACATGGATATCTGCGAGATGTCATCACTGTTTTCTTCTCTTGGCAAACAAGCTGGCGTTTAAACACATTCATGTGTCAAGCACTCTTCTCCTCCTTTGTTTTCTTTGGCTCTGCCGAAGTCTATCACCAGGGAAGAATAATCATGAGTCTTTGAGGACCAACATATTTGTAGTGGTTTTTGATCACCGAGTTCTACACCGTTACTCACCATACTTCGAAGATTTGGCTCTTGATCTCCTCTCTCAGTCCTCCTCGCCTACGAGGTTAAAGTCCTTCTCTTCAGGCAAGGTAGCAGTGGCCTAGGCGTCGTCCGGCGAGTCTTCTTCTCTTGGCGATGCTACCAAGTATATATATAGGGGTTTTTGCCCTAATGGTTCTTATTTCTTGGCCAAATGGACATGTAATTTAATGAGATATTTTTTTAATTTCTCTCTAAATATTATCGCGAAATGGGTTTCTGAGAACAAGTTTTTATTTCATTATATGCTTTATAAAGAATTTGATGATTATTATAGTATCGGATGCCCATCAACTACGCTAGTATTCTTTTGGGAAAATCTATACGTAGGTTCATCACAAAGTTTCTTTATTGTGGAAACTCTGCCTTTAAGCTCAAGACCATTGTTTTGGTGAGGTTTCCTTGTGTTCGACTAATTTTTTTTGTCGATAGAATCCCAATTAATTTAAGATATGTTTCAGATTTACGAGCGTAAATTCGATCTTTATCCAAGATCTCCAAATTGTTTGAGCTACTTTACATAGATTTATTATTTTTATTGTTGGCTTTCTGTTGGGTTTAATTTGGATTTATTCCATAAACCCTTTCATTATGTTGTAATGTCTAACATTTAAGCTAATGAAACGAAAGTTATGTGACAAAAACGACTAATATATATATATATATAGCTAGTTGTTACGAAGATAGAAGAAGAAGAGAGAGCAAGAAGAAGAAACATGAAGATGTAAAAGAAAACGTTCTTCTCATTCTACTGTTAATGGACTGTAAAAACAGAACATTATATACAATGTAAACCACATTCGGTTTGTTAATGATGCGGTTAAATGTTCTTAACCAACTAAACCAATTACATGAAACATTATATAACCAATAACCCCCCTCAAGATGGCAAGTATAAAGAAGTTAGAGACATCTTGGAAATTATGTTCTTGAATGGAGCTGGAAATAGTGCTTTAGTGAATATATCAGCTAACTGATTTCTTGATTTGACATGAAGAACTTTGATCATCCATTCCTGTATTTTCTCTCTAACGATGTGGCAGTCTCTCTCTAAATGCTTCGTTCTTTCATGAAAAACTGGGTTGTTAGCAATGTGAATTGCAGAAACTGAGTCATAGTAAAAGGCTACTGGTTTCGATTGATGAACTTGTAATTTTGCTAACAGATTGATCAACCATTGAATCTCTCGGACCCCAAATCCCATGGCCCTGTACTCTAATTCTGCGGATGACATAGAGATAGTTACTTGTTTCTTTGACTTCCAAGAGATCAGAGCTGTGCCAAAAAACATACAAAACCCCAATGTGGATCTTCTTGTGTCTAAACATGATCCCCAGTCTACGTCAGTGAAAGACTTAAAAGTAAGGTCATTTGTTGCAGAGTAGAAGAGTCCTAGGCCTATAATTCCTTTCAGATATTGCATGACCTTGTTAGCTGCTTTGAGGTGAGAAGTCTTTGGGCTGCTAGTGAACTGACAAAGTTTGTTAACAGCAAACGTAATGTCTGGCCTTGTTATTGTCAAGTACATCATTTTCCCGACCATTCCCCTATACTTGTCTGGTTCACTCAAGATTTCTTCATCACTGTGTAAGCTCAGTCTCTGACTTGGATCCATAGGTATCGTTGATGGCTTGCAACTTAACATTCCTGCTTCGTCTAGCAGCTCCAGTATGTATCTTCTTTGACAAACAGAGATTCTTGAGTGTGACCTTGCTATTTCAAGTCCCAAAAAATACTTTAGGGGTCCTAGATTTCGCAGCTTGAAGACTGTTTCTAGACTCTTAGTCAACAGATCAGTTTCCAGAATGTCATCTGATGCTATTATCACATCATCAACGTAAACTAAAATCGCCATGTACTTCCCTGATTTGCTTCTGGTGAATAAAGTATGATCAGTATAAGATTTTTGAAATCCTAAAGCTTCAAGAGTTTCACTGAACTTGAGAAACCATTGTCGTGAAGCCTGCTTTAAACCATATATCGACTTCTGCAATTCGCACACCGGATTAGACGGAAGAGTGCTCCCTTTCTTTGATGTGTATCCTGGGGGAAGGTGCATATATATCTCTTCTTCTAACATTTCATTCAAGAAAGCATTTGATATATCTATCTGGTTTAGGTTCCATTGTTTTGCTGCAGCAACTGATAGAAGTGTTTTGACTGTGGTCATTTTTGCCACTGGTGAGAAGGTATCAACAAAGTCTATACCTTCTTGCTGCGTGTACCCCTTGGCCACTAGTCTGGCTTTGTACCTTTCTAGACTTCCATCTGCATTCAATTTGGTCTTGTAGATCCATCTACATTCTATAGCACGTTTACCTTCTGGCAGAGAGCATACACTCCATGTATTTCTCTTCTGCAATGCATTCAATTCCTCATTCATTGCTATTATCCACTCCTCAGATCTTTTAGCTTGAGTAAATGAAGAAGGTTCACCAAGTATATTGACTGCATTAATGTTAAATTTATACTCATCGGATAAATGCGCATAGAACATGTAACTCATAAGAGGATAGGGTATGGAGGTCGTGCTATTGTTGCAGTAATAGTCCTGCAGGTAAGCTGGTGGCCTTGTTGCTCGCTTCTCTATCTTTGAAACCACTTCTGCATCTTGAGGACTACAAGTTGGCTTAGTGTTCGCATCAGTTGAATATGTGCTTGAATCAGACAGTCCTTTGTTCACTTTTGTATCTTCTGTTCTGTCTGCATCACTTTTTGTCTCATCTTTGTTTAGTTCTGTCTTTCCCTTATCATTCTTTAAGCTTCTGTCATCTTCAAAAACCATTGTGTTCTCGTTGCTGACAAAATGTCTTTCCATATTGGACTCTATCAACTTATCAAAATATGTGGTTGTTTCTTTGTTTACTCTGAAGGGAAGGATATCCTCAAATAAGGTTACATTACGAGAAATGGCAACTTCATTTGTTTCTATGTTCAGGGTTTTGTAACCTTTGTAACCCAGAGGATAACCAAGGAAGACACTTGGCACTGCTCTTGGTTGGAACTTGTGTCTTCCTTTTGAGGAAGTGGATCGATAGCATAAACATCTGAACACTCTCATGTCGAAGTAATTAGGCAACTTTGAGGTCAGTACTTGAAAAAGAGACTTTTCATTCAATAAGTGTGTAGGCATTCGATTTATTAAAAATACTGCAGTCGACACACAATCTCCCCAATACTCTAGAGGCATTTGACTCTGAAACATCAAAGATCTTGACACATTTAATATGTGTTGATGTTTTCTTTCCACCACTAAGTTATGTTCTGGTGTCTCTGGAAGTGATAAGCCATGATTTCTTATGATTTATACAAGGACTCAAACCTCAGTCTGGTGCATTATCTGAACATACTCCTTTCACTTTGGTCTTATATTGTGTTTCCACTAGTCTTATGAAGTTAGGGAAAACTGTCAAGACGTCTGATTTAGTTCTTAACAGGTAAATCCAAGTCATCCTAGTGTGATCATCCACTATGGTGAGGAAGTATCTATATCCTTCGTTTGTTGTGACTGAAAAGGGCCCCCATGTATCTATATGTAGTAATTCAAAAGCAGCAGAACAGACATTATTGTGTGAAACAAAAGGCAGCTTCTTCTGTTTTGAAAGGGGACAAATTTTGCAATGAAAATTTTCTTTATTTGAATTTTGTAACCCGAGTACATTCTTCAATACATCTAGTCTTGACACAGAGGGGTGGCCTAGCCTATGATGCCAAAGATTTCTATCGACTAAAGCATTTACAGAAGTATTAACAAAAGTCTCATCCTTCCGCAGTGATGCTTGATCCAATATGTATAGATTCCCAACTTGATTAGCTCGTCCAATCATCATTTCCTTCGTATGACCCTGTATTGTACAATTTTCTTCATCAAAGACCAATCTGCATCTGACATCCTTAGTAAGCTGGCTGACACTAAGCAGATTCAATCTAAAGTCTGGTATGTACAAAACATTATGTATCACCAGATCCTCATTCATCTTGATTTGTCATATTCCTGTAATTTTCACACTCATACCAGTGGGAAGGGCCACTGTTTTATCAACAGTTATTCTCAGGTTGCTAAACATATATCTGTCATGAGACATATGGTGTGTCGCCCCACCGACTACTATCCAGGTATCTGTTGCCAGTACACTTCCTATAGTTCTCAACATTCCTATAAAGTCTAATGTTCCAGTAGTGACAGACATACCTAGTAGTGCAGTGATGCTCCCAGTTGTGGTTGTTCCTATTTCTTTTTGTGCAGTAGGCAATGACAATTGAGATTGAAAGTAAGCCATCACTCCTTCAATTTGATCTCTAGAAAGTGTTTTCATCTGATTTGCAACAGTTCCTGGTTCTGTATTTCCTGAATTCATGAGAGCTTGTTGCATAGTTGATGGCTTTTTCTGTTTGTGCTTGAATCCTGGCGGATAACCATGAATTTTGTAACATTTGTCCACCATGTGCATGTGTAACCACAGTGAGAGCAAACAGGTCTTTGAGTTTTCTTGAGCAGCTGAGTCATCTATTATCTTGTTGACTTGAAAGACAGCGGATGGGTAAGTATTTTGTATGTTTCTTTGACTATAGTCTTGATCCAGAAGGTTGTAGACTTCAGCAAGATTGGGTATACTTTTCTTCATGATTATCTGTCCACGGGCATTAGAATACGACTCTTTTAGTCCTGCCAAGAACTTGATTATCTTGTTGTTTTCTGACCTGCTTGTAAGCCCCTTGCAACATTGACAATAGCCGCATGTTTTCACATTATCAGATGCTTCTAAATCATCCCACAACGTCTTTAGTTTTGTGTAGTATGTCGATAGGTTTAAAGCTCCTTGTTGCAGTGAAGCAATTTGTTGCAAAATTTGGTATGAACGAGGCACACTAGTAATGTGGAAGCGCCTTAATAGATCATTCCATATCTCTGATGCTTCTCCAAACCGCAGTATGCTTCCATAGATTTCCTTATTCACCGAGTTCAAGATCCAAGATTTCACCATGGAATTGCATTGATTCCAGATTTTGTGGTGAGGATGCCAGATTTCTGGTCTCGATAAAGACCCATCAATGAATACCAACATGTTCTTAGCTTCAAGAGCTATCGTGATGGCAAGATTCCAAGTGTTGTAGTTCGTTCCAGTAAGTACCTCCGATATGAGTGAGATTCCTGGATTGTCTCCACTTGAGAGATAATATGGTGAGTATTGAACTCCATCAAATTCCAAACCTTCTTGAAGATTGTTCTGGAAAATCAACTTTCGTTTTCCCATCGATGACCTTTCATGAACGGTCGAGTGTTGAGCATCCTCAAGAGGAGGCATACTTCTTTCTAAAGAATTGGAATGCAATTTCTTCATCCCTTGTTTCGATTTAGCCGATCCTACTCCACCAAGGGTCTTCTTTGGAAATATTTTAATAGTCACAATGATTTTGTTCTTCAAATGGCGGAATAACCAAGAAGAATCAAAGGTGCAAAGATCAATTAGAGAAGAAATCGAAATCGATTCGAAGAATTGAAGTTTAAGCTTCAGTGCTCTGATGCCATGTTACGAAGATAGAAAAAGAAGAGAGAGCAAGAAGAAGAAACATGAAGATGTAAAAGAAAACGTTCTTCTCATTCTACTGTTAATGGACTGTAAAAATAGAACATTATATACAATGTAAACCACATTCGGTTTGTTAATGATCTGGTTAAATGTTCTTAACCAACTAAACCATACATGAAACATTATATAACCAATACTAGTTTCCTTATATATGTATATATAATCCAATTTGGTTAATCGAGAGCCTTGACATTAATAGCTCCATGATTCCATCCTAGAACCGGTTCGGCGTTATTGAAGGTTCTATTCAAAATTAATTTTTGTTTTTTGGTCTATTCTTTTGGAATAACTATTTAATTCAGTAATTACTTTTAGAATAAAATTTACAAAGGGAGAGGATGAGATTGTATAATCAAACATTATAACTACTACTAAATTTCTCAAATTCATAAAAAAGATAATATAAAGATAAATTTTTAGCATTACTTATTAAAAACAGCAATAAACTCTGGACATTTTCGGTCTTAGTTGATATTTCTTTGAGGATTGAGGCGACGGGGTTAGTATGGGCGCTCAGAGCACTCGTTGTTGTTTATTTTTGAGATAAAGATATAGAAATTCTTATACTTAGGTTATAATCTTGTATTTGGGCATTAGTTATTCCACTTGTAAACCTATATACATACTTGTATCTACAACTATCAATACAACTTCTATTTTCCTAAATTTGAACATGGTATTAGAGCCAAAACCCTAAAGCTTATTTGCGGCCACCACATATCGTCTTCTCTAACCCTACTTTTCTCTTCTCTTCTTTCAATCGACATTCTTGTATGTTGGTTATAATACTTCATATCAAAACATGTCTGTAGTGTCTACCTCTTCTTCTTCTTCTCCTTACAACCTTTATCCTTCTGACAACCCTGGATCCTTGATCACTTCAGTAATTCTTCGTGGTGACAACTACACTGAGTGGGCTATCGAGCTCGCATATTCACTTCAAGCTAAGCAAAATCTAGGGTTTATCGATGGTTCTATTATGAAGCCTACTGCAGCAAACGAGATTTCTCAATGGACTGTTGTTAATTCTATGATCGTTGGTTGGATAAGAACATCGATTGATCCTGCTATAAGATCAACAGTTTCTCATGTACCTGATGCTTATAAACTTTGGGGGTCAATCAAAGAGTCGTTACTCTATAAATAATGGGGTTTGTAAGAATCTAGTTCAGGATCAGATTAGCAATTACAAACAGGGAGGTCAATCTGTTGCAGAGTATTTTGGTCGTCTTTCTAAGCTTTGGGAAAAAATTCAGGATTTACAGAGCACTCGTTCATGTTCTTGTTATGCTGCACGTGATATTTAAAAAGAGAGAGAGGATTCTCGAGTTCACAAGTATCTCTTTGGTCTAGATGATTCTCGTTTTCGTGCCATTCGCTCTCAGATCATTGACGAAGACCCATTACATGATCTTAATATTGTATATGCTCGTGTTACTCGGGATGAACAACATCTTCTCTATGTGAACTCCCAAGAGGTCGTTGTTGATGTTGTTGGTTTCTCTGTTAAGCATGATTCTTCATCACCTACTGCTGCTGCGGTTTCTTCTTCTCGAAATCGTGATGTGCAACGATTTTGTACACATAATAATCGAAAGGGTCATGATAATTGTGAGTGCTTCTTGTTGCATAGTTTTCCAGATTGGTATTTGGAAAAACAATAATGTGGGCGTGACTCTACAAGGGGAAGGGGTGGTCACACGAACTCAAGCTCACGTGGTCGTGGACGCTCTAACCCATCTTTGGCGAATGCAGCTGCTGCATCTTCTTCTGTGTTGCCTTCTTCCGAACAAGTCGCACAGCTGATTGCTCTTCGTCAGGAACAACAAAAGTCAGTCATTACTGATCGTGTGTCGGGTAAAGCACTTATAAGTGATGTGACTGGAGACAAGTCTATCTTGTCTGATATTCTACCAGTCGGTTCTTCGTCGGTCACATTCCCTAATGGTCGACGATCTCATGCCACACATTGTGGGAAATTATTTCTTAGACATGGTTATGCTCTTGATTCTATGCTTTATGTTCCTGATTTCAACTACACTTTGATTTCGGTTTCTAAGCTTCTCAAACAAACTGGTGGTTTAGCTATATTTACTGATACACTTTATCTTTTACAGGACCGTTTCATGAGGACCCTGATTGGAGCCGGTGAAGAGCGAGGGGTGTGTATTACTTCACAAGTCTTAGTGTCGCCAAGCCTGCTCCGATTTATGTTGCTTCTATTACTTTGTCTCCAGATGGATTTTGGCATCGTCGACTTGGACATCCATCTTCTCAAGTTTTGCATTCGTTACATTTATTTAATAAGTTTGTTGTTGATTTTGAGGGCCAAGGATCTTGTAACCTTTGTTTTCGACCTAAGAAACTCGTTCTGTTTTCAATGAAAGTTCTAATAAAGCTTGAGAATCTTTTGAATTAATACACTGTGACGTTTGGGGACCCTATCGTACACCATCTTCATGTGGTACATCATATTTTTTGACAATTGTTGATGACTACACAAGACCTGTTTGGGTATTCCTCATGTTCAAAAAATCAGAAGTTGCACAAATTTTGAAGAATTTCATCACTATTGGTACAAGACAATTTTCTAAAACTGTTAAGTTTATTCATGCTGATAATGATTCTGAGTTTCTTGTTTTGAAATCGTTTCTCAAGGCAGAAGTAATACTACATCAAACCTCTTGTGTTGATACTCAATAACAAAATGGACGTGTCGAGAGAAAACATAGGCATATACTCAATGTTGCTCGCTCATGTTTGTTTCAAGCAGGGCTGCCCTTTAAATTTTGGGGCGAGAGTATTCTTACTGCAGCTTGCGTGTCTTTGGTTGCTTGGCATATGCACACATACGTGCTCGTGACAAGGATAAGTTTGGTGAATGTAGCAGGAAGTGTATTTTTCTCGGTTATCCATATGGAAAAGAGGCTTGGACGTTGTATGACATGTTGGGAATGTCCTGCAATCATTTGTACTTGTGTGGTTGGTTCTAACATCAAGATTAGACAAAGTCATATGGTACTAGGGGTTGTAATGGCTTGCTAGAGTCCACTTATAATCTGTGAGTTGAGACACTCACTGCTAGTACTATATTATCCTATTGGGTCACACATTTAAGCAAATGGAGACTATTCAATAGGGAATGATCATTATAAGAATGACTCATGACTTGAGCATAATAATACATGGTTTCGGATCAGAACATGTGTTTTGGGCCAGGCTTAAATTAATCATAATTCAACTAGGAATTAATTAGGTGTTTTGGGCTGGGCCTAAATTAATCCTAATTCAACTAGGAATTAATTAGGTTAACTTAAAGTCCCTATATATATTGATATAGGGCACGTTTTTGAGATAAGAAAAAACCCTAGTCGCTCATTGCACAAGTCGAAACCCTAAGAGAATTGCACACAAAGTTCTAGCAGACTTCTCTCCTACTTGCGCGCGTGTGGACTATCAATAGAGGTGCTACACTTGGAGCACTTGCTGATCTTATACCTGATCTTATCTCCGCTGCACTAACCAAACTTTAGGTATAATCGAGTTCCCTATTTATCATATTCAATTAAGTTAATACAAGACCTAGGGCTTAGGGTTTTGCTAGATTAGTCAATTGATAATTGTCAAATTGCTTAAAAACCTTTTAGTGGTATCAGAGCCAGGTTGTATTCTTATTGAAATCTGATGTTTTCATGCTTGATTGATTGATTAAAAGTTTGTTTTAATTGAATTAGAATTGCATGATTAGGGTTTCATTGAAATCAAAAATTAGGGTTTTGTTGAAATCGAAAATGAGAGCTGGTTGTAACCTTAATGAAATCTGATGTTTTCATGCTTGATTGATTGATTAAAAGTTTGTTTTAATTGAATTAGAACTGCCTGATTAGGGTTTCATTGAAATTGAAAATTAGGGTTTCATTAAAATCGAAAATTAGGGTTTACCTGAAATTGAAAATTAAGGTTTATGGTTGCAGGGTTCTGATGTGATAAACCGAAATAAAATATAACCTAATTTAAAATAGCCATGAATGATCCGGTTTAATAAAATTAGACCAGATCTGGTTTTCTCCCAATTGGTTTAAGAAAAAAAATTATACCAAGTTGGAGAAGAACTAGCAGGTGCCAACCGGCACAAGGTCATGATTAGAAAAATTCATAAATAAAATTTTAAAGCTTTGATTTGATTTCTTTGAGTTTTAAAATTCCATTTTAACCCTCTTGAGTGCATATATGATATACATTCAAGTTAAAGTTTAGTTCCAATTTGTTGGCCATATATAAGAAAAGAAGAGCGATTAAGCCCCCATCTCGATTTGAAGAACCAAATTTAGTAGCTTATATGCCCTTGCAAGTGCAGAATTGGTTGAGATTCAAGAGCCTAAGAGTTACACTGAAGCTAAGGTAAGTAAGGATAGGAAACTATGGGATAAGGCTCAGATGATGAAATGGATTCTCTGATAAGAAATCAAACATGGGACTTAGCATACATACCTAAAGATCAGAAAGTGATAAAATGTAAATGGCTCTAGAAGATAAAATCTGGAAGACCAGGAGTTGAAAATCCTAGACACAAAGTTAGACTTGTTGCTAAAGACTATGTACAAGTCGAAGGAATTGACTAATATGAAGTTTTTGCTCCAGTAGTTAAACACAATATAATTAGGCTATTGTTGGTAGCTGTGAAGAATTGGGACATCACTACAAGAAAACACGCCTTTTGCGATGGCAAAAGGCATTGCAAGGCTGTCGCAATAGGCAAAAAGAAACGCCCTTGCGATGGCAACATAAATGTCGCAATTTGCGTGTCGCAAACATAGATTCGTAGCATAGACGTTGCAAGCCTTGCGAGGGAAAGAAAACGTCGTAAAGGCCTAGCATAACAGCGTGTCGCAAAGGCCTAGCAAAGCCTGTGACGCCCTTGCGGGAGCTCGACCTGCGACTCCCTTGCAAGGGCGGGCCATGGGAGGGCCTTGCGGGATCCAGGCCTGCGACTCCCTTGCAAGGGCGCGTCTGCGACGGCCTTGCAGGAGCCCGGCATGCGACTCCCTTGCAAGGGCGCGTCCTGCGACGGCCTTGCGGGAGCGCGACCTGCGACTCTGTTGCAAGGGCGCGTCCTGCGAGTCCGTTGCGAGAACCCATCCTGCGACTTCTTTGCGACGCCTTTATAATTTATTAAAAATAAAAAAAAATATTTTAAATATATTAAATAATAAATTAAAATTAAAAAAAGTTTTTTTCAAATTAAAAATATTTTTAAATAAAATAAATTACAAAATGTTTTTGATAAATCAGAAATCTTGTGAGCGGTCTAAATTTCCCGACCCGGATCCGGTGTCTTCGTCTACAGCGTTGATTTCGGCAAATGCATCAGCTAGCTCTGGATCCTTCTTGGCGAATATATACCACAAACGATCATAGGTCGTGATCTTCTTCTTAGCTTTGGCAAGCTCGTTGTTTGTCCAATCCAACTCTTGGGTCTGACGGTCGACAATTTGCCGCAGGTCACAGGTTGCCGCAGATGATTGGGAGAATCCTTCTGGTGAGATACACTGCTCAATCCTCAGGTCACAGGTTGCCGTAGATAATCCCTCGGATGCTGAGCTCTCATCACCGCCTTCTTGAGTCAATTCCTGCAACTTTGCAGTGACGTCGTTGTAAAGCTTCTCGGATTTTTTGTCAACAAATTCTCCGGCCTTGTTCCGCTTGGGGATGTACAGAGTGTCTAGGATATCAGGGTGTGTGTCCCCCGATTCCTCTTGCTGTGAAATTGTAAATTAAAACAATAATTGTTTAAATAAATGTAAATTATATGTAAAAATATTTACCAGTTTGCGGGTCCGAGCTTTGAACTATGTTCTGCCCGAGCAATGTTTGTGGGGACCGGTCCCATCAGGGTCAGCTAACCGAGCTGCTCGACGGCTTCCGCTTTTCTTCTTAGACTTAGGATCCTCCCAGTAGCGAATCAAGCCTTCCTAGACCGAATCTTTGAACCACTGTGGCATTGCCTCGTTGCCCTTCTTCTTCCACTTACTCTTCCATCGACCCACCTGATCGTTCATCCGTCTACGCAAGACCGCCTCGAACTCTTTCCGGACTAGACCGGTAATAGAAACTTCCCAGTGAAAACGTTGCTACAAAAAAATGTAAAATTATAAGAATGAAAGTGTAAAATTATTATAAACAATAAATTAAAATAATGAAATTTTTTTACCGCAAACGTTCCGAACCATCTGTCGATGATGTGGATAGGAGTTTGGCTAAAATTAGCATGCGGTTCCTGGAAATCCCGTTCAAAGATTTCCCGAACCGCCGTAGGCAAATCTCCGTGGTCATCGAACCTACGTTAGTATATTTTTATATATTATAAAATTACGAATAATAAATGGCAAAATTTGTAAAATAAAAATAAAATATATTACCACAAAGTCCCTGGTGGACGGTTAGGATGAAGATTAGGGAGAAATTTGTGGACCAGATCTGACAGGATGTCCTCGATTGTCATCCCTGCAGTAGCGTCTGGTGTTAGGTACTGTTGCTCACCGGGACCTGCATGACAAGTATCAGCAACAGGTGAAAACCCCGTGAGATATCCGTAACTGCCACCAGGGGTCGGTGGAACCGATCTAGAACCCGAGCTTGGAGTCGCCGGAGGGTGCTCACCGACATCCGATAAATATCGCGTGTATGGATTATGAGATCTAGATATCTGGCACGAAAAAAAATTGGAAAAACAAATCAGATAATTAAATCCGATAATTGTAACACTGTTAACTAAATCTGATAATTATCTAATAAATTTGGAAAAATTCCGAAAAATTCCGAAAAATACCGAAAAAATCCGAAAATTCTGAAAATTCCTAAAAATTCCGACAAAATTCCAAAAAATTCCGAAAAAAATTCCATAACTAGATCCGACTTATAGGAGCCTAAATCTAAAATTTCATACCTAGATCTAACTAATTACATCCTAGATCTAAAATTTAAAAAATTGTTGAAAAAAAAAAAATCTCACAATGAACGGCGAGGAAGAGGGAGAAGGAGGAGGTGGCGAGACTCCGGCGGCAAGTTCCGGCAGCGAGACGGTGAGACACCGGCGGAGAGAGAGAGAGCGAGAGAGAGAGAGAGAGGGAAAGAGAGGATGAGGGGAGAAGGGAAAGAGAGAAAGAGAGAAAGAGAGAAGGAGGGAAAGAGGAGAGGCGGGAAAGAGAGGACGAGAGGAGGAGTCGTCGGAGGCGTCGGAGGCGTCGGAGGCGTCGGAATCGCCGGAAGAGAAGAAAAAGAGAAGAAGAAAGAGGAAGAATCGGGGAAGAAGAAGTTCCTTTTTTTGTTTTAATTCCCGGGGCCGTCGCAAGAGACTCGCATGGCACGCGATAGCCTTGCGACGTCCCTAGGGTTTTCATTTTTTGCTACACCCTTGCGACATACGGACACGGGACGTCGCAAGAATGTAGCAAACTTAAAATTTTGAAAACTTGCTACTCTCTTGCGACATCCGGACCCTAGATGTCGCAAGGGAGTAGCAAATTTGAAATTTGAAAACATGCTACACCCTTGCGACATCCGGACCTGAGATGTCGCAAGGGAGTAGCATGTTTTTCAAATTTTAAAAAATTGCTATGCCCTTGCGACATCGAGGGTCTGGATGTCGCAAAGGAGTAGCATATTTTGCAACTCCTTTGCGACATCCGGACCCTAGATATCGCAAGGGCATAACAATTTTTTTAAAAAACAAAATTAAAGGTCCGGAGACCTTTTACGGTTTTTTCTTCTACAAATAAAGATTTACGAGGCCCCTGCCTTCGTCTAATGTCATTTCCCGCAAAATAGTATAAATGCAATTTTGCGGGATTTTCCAGACGAAGGTAGGGGCCTCAGAAGTCATTATGCGTAAAAGGTAAGTTGTGAAAATGAATTGACTTGGAAGGTTATTTATAGGGGATCTTGCTACGGAATTGCAATGTTTTGTATGCTACATAGCAAGGGTGTAGCAAAATTTGGTGTCCCAATGTTATTGCAGGAGTCTAGCATATTGGTAAAAATAATTTAAACAACTAAATGTTCGGTTTAACAACTACAATGAGATAGTAGGTCTAAAATCTTATTTCAATTTCAATTATTCTTCAGCGGTGTCTTCCTCTTCTTCTGTGTCTCCCTCAGATTCGTTGAACTCATCAGAATCTTCAAGCTCTTCTGTTGTATTATTAGGGACAACGTCTTCTACTTCTTGTTCTGCGTGTATGATTTGTTCCGTCGACTCAACAGCTACAGCAAGTTCTGATGATCTTTCTTGTTGCATGACAACATCATCAGCTTCTATCATTACACGACCTCTTGGATTCACTTTTATAACAGAAAACCACTTCTCACGCATTTGCCTTATACGAGGATATGGTATAAAACACACTTGTTCTGCCTGACATGATAGAATAAACGGGTCAAACTTAGAACACGTCAGGTTTCCATTTACATCTGTTACCCCTAAGTTATTAGAGCGTACTCCTCGACCGGCCGTCGTATTGTACCAAAGACATTGGAACAATATGTATCGCAGTCCAAGTACTCCAGGAAAGGTGACCTCTATAATTTTGTTCAAAATGCCGTAAAAGTCAGTTTCACCGTAATTTGCCGTTGATCTATTGGAACCATGGTCGTACGTGTGGAACGTATAGCCACGAGTGAAATCCATTGGAGCAGTCACGATTCTGGCAATAGGATCATCCACAAGCTCATGCAACCATAAAGGCATAGGTTTGCCAGAACATCCGTTCTTAACATACAAAATAAAAATTTATAACTTTGCAGGAATGATTTTTTAAAATGTTAATGTATTTAATATAAATAATACTTACATAGTATTTTAGCCAACCAGCAAAATCACGTTCTTTATAGGTGTCATACTCTGTTTCTTGCAAGTTGGGAAAGGCTTCACGTATCTGGTTGTCAAACTCACTGTAGATATATCACGTATGAATTATATGTACATCAATAAACAATAGTATATAGATATTTTATCAAAATACCTCTCAAATGGCATCACGTCTTCACAATTTCGCAGTATGAACGTGTGAGCTACACGAGAGTACGTGTGATTTTCCCAATAATCTTCCTTTAATTTCCCACCAAGCCGCCCTACCTAACGAAATATTTCAGGAACCGCAATTGCATAGTAATTGTCGTATCGTCCTACTTAGGTTCTTTTACTTTGAACGGCTGGACTAAAGTAATACGATGTGAAATGTGATGTTTCCTCAATTAGACTTCCAGCCACAATTGATCCTTCCACTTTTGCTTGGTTTTTAACTTTCCTTTTAAGATGGCCCATGAATCTCTCGAACGGGTACATCCATCTAAATTGTACAGGCCCACCGAGGGCAGCTTCGTGTGGTAGGTGGATTGGGAGATGTTCCATCACGTCAAAAAATGCAGGAGGAAAGATCTTTTCCAAATTACAAAGCAACAATGGAATGTTACTTTCTAATTGAGCAATGCCATCCAATGTTAGTGTTCGGGTACAAAGATCCCTAAAAAATGCACCGATCCCTAAATGTAATAAAAAAATTATTAATAGCCAATCAATGTATAGTAAGAAAAATTAAACAAATCAAAACAATATAATCATTTACCGGCGATTGATTCATGGACGATAGTTGGAAGCAGCTCAAGTAATGCGAAAGGAAGAAGTCGCTGCATGAATACATGACAATCGTGACTCTTCATACCAGATATTTTTTTACCTTGCTCTATACACCTTGCAAATTTAGATACGTAGCCATCCGGAAACTTGACATCTGAAGAAATCCAACTAAACAACGCTTGTTTAGCTTCTCCTGACATACGGAATATCGGAATTGGTTGCTTTCCATCCGTTGTGATATGTAGTTCGGGTCTTGCACAAATTTCGGCCAAGTCCAACCTAGCTTTCAAATTATCTTTACTTTTGCCCTGTACATTTAAAATCGTATTCATCATGTTGTCAAAAAAGTTTTTAACAATGTGCATCGGATCAAGATTGTGTCGTAGCAAGTGATCTTTCCAATACGGGAGTTCCCAAAAGATACTCTTCTTGTGCCAATTATGAGATTCACCGTATCCGTCAGGCATGTTTCCTACAACGTGCCAATTTCCCCCACGTTCACATGTTTCCTGAGCACCATAATGATCTATTTGCTCCAATACTTCACTGCCTGACATGTATGTTGGTGGAGGAACACGCACAACCTTATTTTTCTTGAACAATTTCTTGTTCCTTCTATATGGATGATGCATGGATAAAAACCGCCTATGACAGTCAAACCAACATGATTTCTTCTCATGCTTTAATTGAAATGCATCTGACCAACCCATACAATATGGACAAGATAGCCTTCCATGGGTCGTCCATCCTGATAACATACCATACGCCGGGAAGTCACTTATTGTCCACAACAAACAGCGCGCATGTTGAAATTCTGCTTCTGCGCGTAATCAAATGTGCATATCCCCTATACCATAACTGCTTAAGCTCGTGTATCAAAGGTTGCAAGAACACATCGAGGGAACGCTTCAGATGACTAGGACCTGGCACTAGAATAGCCATAATCAAAAATTCTCTTCTCATGTACATATCCGGTGGAAGATTATATGGTGTCAATATGACAGGCCATAGAGAATATTGTCTACCGGATAAACCAAATGGGCTAAATCCATCAGTGCATAAACCTAGATATACATTCCTTGACTCTTTAGCAAAGTCAGAATGCACCGCTTGAAAATGTTTCCACGCCTTTGCATCTGAAGAATGTGTAACCTCCCCATCTTTTACTTTATGTTCATCATGCCATCTCATTGCAGATGCGGTTCTCTCCGATTGATATAATCGTTTCAGCCTATCAGTGATTGGAAGGTACCACATACGTTTGTACGGGATACGCGTCCTTCCGTTCGTTGCACGGTATCTTGGCTTTCCACAAAAACGGCATTCCTGCAGCTTATCATCATCTTTCCAAAAAATCATGCAATTTTCACTACAAACATCTATCATTTCAGATGGTAATCCTAGACCCGCAACCACTTTCTGCATTTCATAATAACTCGCAGCAGAATTATTATCTTCCGGCAAATACTCTTTAAGCAAATCAGCAAATTGATTCATACTTCTCTCGCTTATGTTTCCTTCACTTTTAATAGACATTAGCCTAGATGCTAATGATAGTTTAGATAAACCATCTCTACATCCCTCATAGATGGGTTGATTAGCAGCATCTAGCATATCATAAAATTGTTTTGCTTTCGGGTTAGGTTCTTCCGTAATATTTTCAACAACGCCAGGAAAATACCCATGATATGCATCTGTAACCATATCATGTGACATATTTCCTTGTAGATGAGCGTAGTTTTCAAACATACTACCACCATAGTTGTTATTAGCATATTCTTGACTCCCTAAATCATTACTAGGAGCACCCATATTACTACTTTCACCACCCATACTATATCCTTCCCCATGCGAAAACCAGACATAATAGTTTGGAGTAAATCCTCTATTATAAACGTGTCTTTTTACCATATCGATATTCAAATATTTCTTGTTTCCGCACTTTAAACATGGACAAAAAATGTTACCATCATTTGGAGTATGTGGGTTATTTGCCGCCTGATTTAAAAATGCCCGCAACCCATCTCGGAACTCCTTTTTCACTTCTCCAGTCTCCATATCCCTTCTGTTATACATCCATCGTCGTAAAGTGAACACTTTATGTTCCGACGTGATTATTTCCCGAATCGTAATTTATTTAAATTTTTTTGCACACACAAATTTCTCTCTCTAGATTATCTCTCTTATTAATTATTGTTTGGTGTAAATAAACAATGTCATGTGGGGATATTTATAGGGAAATTCAAAAGGTCTGCTACGGATTTGCGATGTCGCTAAAGGCACACGCAGAAACCACGCAAATATCTAGCAAACCTGCGATGGAGAACATGTCTCGCGAAAACGTCGCAAGTTTGCAATGGGTTTGCGACATTTGTACGGGCCTCGCATAAGTGTCACAAACGACTTGCAATGACGTCGCAAACTTGCGACTTTTTTCGGCATTGCAAGTTTGCTAGGCCATTGCGATGCCCACTTTGGCCTCGCATGGGTGTCGCAATGGCATAGCATTTTTGCGACACCATTTTGGTGTCGCAAATTTCCTTAGCAAATGACCTTTTTTCTTGTAGTGCATGGAGCTCGAGGAAATGGATGTTAAATAGCTTTTCTACATGGTTTTTACAAGAAACAATGACTCAACCACATGGTTATATTGTTAAAGGAAAAGAAGATAAGTTGTGTCTACTAAGGAAATCCCTATATGGCTTAAAGAAATCACCTAGCGAATAAAATTAGATATTCGATGATTTCATGATTGATCAAGGTTTATATAAAAGTGAGTATGATCCATGTGTTTATCCTAAAGGCACTACAATAAAAGATATGACTTATGGTCTATTGTATGTCGATGATATGTTGATTGCATCAGATAGCAAATCGGAAATCAGCAAGTTAAACATTATGTTAAGTTCTACATTTGAGATGAAAGACTTCAGTCCATCAAGAAAGATCTTGGGTATGGAAATTTTCAGATGCATAGAAAATAATCAACTAGTACTCTGTCAAGAAGGTTACATAAAACACTCTAAAATATTTTTGGGCAAGATCAGTGTAAGTCATTTACTATTCCTTTATGTTCACATTTCAAGCTTTCAAAGTGTAAATGCTGAAAATGAGGAAAAAGAAAGGAATGGCATTGACGACATATCGTACACTAGCCTCGTGGGAAGTCTTATGTATGCTATGGTCGGTTACATACCTAATTTGGCTTACTCCATTGAAATGGTAAGCCAATACATGTCAAAACCAGGAAGAACACACTGGTTAGCAGTTAATTGGATATTAAAATACCTAAAAATCATCAAAGATAAGTCTGACATTCACAAAAGGTACAAATTTCAATATAAGAGGGTATTATGATGCAGATTTTGCTTCAGATATGGATAAGACAAGATTTATATCATGCTATGTTTTCAAAGTAAGTAAAAGCACAATCGTATGGAGATCACGCTTACGGAAAGTTGTAGCACAATCAACCACTAACTCATAATATATATCACTATTGGGAAGCTAGCAGAGAAGGAGTTTGGCTACAAGATTTATGTGCAAAGTTCAAATTCAATGAAGGACCAGTTGAGATTCATTGTGATTCACAAAGTACTATCGACTTAGCAAAGAATCGGATGTGTAGTGAGAGAACAAAACACATACATGGCAAATATAACTACATCAGAGAGGTTATTAAGATGTCTGTATCGGCATCTTAATCTATTATAGGCTAAGTCAATCTAAAGCCCACATTTGATCATTAAAGAAGCTGAAGCAACACCTCTTATGTTGGACCTCGTAAAGTTAAGAAGCCCATACCATTAGGATTAGTTTGTTATAACAAACTAATTGTAAAGAGTATTAAGAGGTGCATGACGAAAATTATAAGTTATCTTCTTCTTCTTGCTCTAGTTAATCGCTCAAGAATTCTCTATTGTTGTAAGTGTAACACACAAAGAAAATATATAGTGAATTCCAGGTTCAAACCTGAAGAGAGATGTACCCAAAATATCAAGGAGCTCTATAAATTTGTTGTGTCTATTCTAATTCGGAAGAAAGAGTTGTGTGAGTTCTATTCAATCCCTTGAGTGAATCTTCAAATCAAAATTCGCTAGTTTATTAGTTGATTGGAACTTGATTACAATCACAGGTATCATTGAGTTTTTTTTACAAAAATCTGAAATCCTGAAGAAAAAAAGTTATTAGAAAAGTTTTAGTTGTTTCAAATAAAAGCACCAGCCTCAAAAAAAAGAGAGTAAATAACAGACTTCTTAAATATCATGCATAACATAAGAAAAACTAAATAACAAATAGCAATTACACAATACAATCAATCAATAAAATTATGCAAAGAACACGAGGAAGTATTTGTTACCATTTCTGTAAGGCTTTCGATTCTGTATAAGATGATTTTCATAGATGAGCCGAAAAATATGCAACGTATAATAAACTATATTAATTACAACAAAGATGAAAGATATATCAAAAGATAGAGAAAACTTAACTTATTTGTGGAGAATAAGTGTTGTTAAGCTCATCAAGCAGAACACAATTGCTTACAAGTCCATATGTCTAATCACCAATTTTCATGCTTTTATTCTCTATGAGTGCTTGAATGGTTTGAGTTTTTGAAAGGAAAAATAAGACTGCAGGACATGATATGTATGATATCAAGAGAAGAAAAAATTGAGTGAATTGGACAATGGAC
>JAKUCM010007107.1:0-15904 GCA_023374145.1 Lepidium sativum | reverse complement strand
ATGAGGAGGAAGAGCAGAGAAGAAGACATTCTGAAGCTTTGTTTCTAACAGTGAAAGTGGTTTTCTTTTGTCTGTTATTATTATAAAACAGAAAGAAACACAGCAATGAGCTTCATCAATAAGTTGTTTTGTTCTTTTCTGTCTCGTGATTCCCCTTTGTATTTCAGTTTCTGGGAAGACGAGTAACAAAAACCAAATTCTTGGTATTTATCCTTTTTGTTTATGATGTCTTCCTGTTTCTAAAGATCGATTTTTATTTTCATCGCACATATTAACAAAATAATCAGTATTCTCTATTTTCGTTAAAGATAGCTTTTATAGATATTTTTAGTTGTTTAAAAAAAATCAATTTCTTAAAAAAATTATGCAAATTTTATTATTTAATAACATAAATTACAAATTTCAAAAAAAAATTAATTGAATGTTTTGAATTGCTATTGGTATAAAGTTATAGGATATTATGTGGTACACAAATCTATATATTTATAATCAATTATATATAAAAAAAATGTGTGAAAGTTTTAAAAATTCAATTAAAATGATCAAATTTGCATATTTAAATTATTAAAAAAATGGGAAACAGTCAATTAAATATCTAACTTACATATTTTTGCTAAATGAAATTTGAACTTTTTCTTTTTCTAAAAAAATCAAACTTTGAATTGACCACGCCGAATAAAAATTGATGTTAGTCAAACTTAACTTACGTCAAGTGTCGTTAGTTAAAATAAACGGAGTGTTACTGAGTTACAAAAATTGCCAAAACGTTGTCGTTTTTGGTATCAAAGAAACCTAAAATGCATTCTCTTCTTCATTGTGTATTCGCCGCCGCTTGTGAATTTATTTTCCTCCAAAATCAAAATTGACATCTTTTGCTTTTAAAATTTAAATCGACTATGAGAAAGAAAAAGGAAAGGAAGCAAAATGAGTGATACAATAATCTATTCAAATCACAAGGAGAAATGAAAATTAGAGCGGAAATTTTTCTCGAGCTCGTGAAACATTGGATTGCCTTAAAGAAGAAAATCATAATAAATCTCATGAAAGAGAAGACGAAATCAATGAGGATTAAAAAAAAAGTGGATGAGGGCAAAGGAGGAGAAGAGAATGGTGATGCTTTTGAGGAAGTGCTTCACGTTGAAAAAAACGCAGAGCAAGTATTGTCTTCTCACTTTGGGAATATTGCATTTAGGGAGTGTAGATACGATGATAGTGATAGAGACGATGATAACAAGACCATCTACAATTCAACACAACCACTTGAGTATGTGGTTAAACGGCCACGAGGTCATCCAAGAAAGCATCTGGTTTGTACATTAAATCACATTTTCTAAGTGGTGTAATGTTACTTTATTATGTTTTATACTAAGCATTTTTTATTGTAGGTTGAAGAAAATGTAGGATCTTCACAACTACAAGTGTATGGCTCACAAGATGGTTGTTCACATGAAGGGATATCTTATGTATGTGGATCTCAAGTCTTGATGCGATTTGGTTCATTTTGTATTCAATATTAGCCTATTGTAATTACCTCATTTTAAGACTTTAATCAAAGTTAGAATTTTAAGACTTTTATCAATCTTATGATTTGTAAGACTTTTGCAATGTTGTGTCTTTCATTTGTAAGATTTTTAAAAAATGTTACAATACTACGACTACTTGCAATGTTCTCTATGGTTGTTTCTCACCAGGTTAGACTTTTTAAAACGATTCTAAAATCGTTTATTTAAACTAACATATCGTTTATTTTAACTAATAATTCTTAACACTGGTTAAATTTAACTAACATATATTTTTATTCTGCGTGGTCAATTCAAAGTTCAGTGTTTGTTTGGAGAAAAAGAAAAATCATATTTAATTTGACAAAAACGTATAAATTCAGTATTAAATTGACCATTTTTTCCTAAAAAAATTATATTAATCTAAGTATTCTGATCAAATTACAGTTGAGTAACTTACTGTAGTTTCTTATACGAACTTTATATGAGATTAGTAATAATTAGTTTGTGTGGTACATAAAATTTGGGAAACTGGTCAAACAAAATATTAACTTTTTATGATTTCGCCAAATCGAATACAAACTGTAACTTGAGCCAAATAAAATACAAATTAACATGAACCAAGCTAATAGCTATGAAAAATCAGTTTTATATTGCAAAAGTTATATTTTTCTTTGAACATTCTGCCCATTGAATTTGGTAAAAGTCAAGATATTTGTATGTATTCCCCTATAGTTTAAAGATTTACTAGTGGCTGGTGGACAAATTTAGATGGTGTGCTTCGCTGTGGTAGGCTGATGACAGAAAGTGGGGGCAACAAACACCACATATGCTACTAATAATATCCATTTCTAGCCCGTGACTTAATAATTGAACTAAAATTTAGAAACTTTAATTATTTAATTTGACACGAATGGAATATAATCAACTAATCTATACTAATAAAAGCAAGGTTTTGAGATCTCTTAAGTCATCCAATTCATCTATCTCAAACTCATATTTTCTTGCTACATCACTCTTATCTTCTTGCCACATCAGCTTTTTTTTAGAATTTTTTTATATTTTAATAAAAAAAATCAAAAAATAATTATTATTTACTTAATCACATTACTTACTATAATATGGACATTCAAACATCTCACATCAAGTTAAGTTATATTATGTTGTAATCTATACTAAACCAATATATTGATTAGAAGTATAATACATCGTATCGTATGGCCAAAATTATTAGATGAGTTACCAAATAAAAAAGAATATAATTCTTTTAAAAAATATGAAAAAATATTTTTTTACTTAATAAACTATCCATAATCTTAATACCAATTAAAAATAACCAAATTGATAAATAATATTTTACGTAGTAAAACCTAAACTTACATATTATTTAAGAATAATCAAACTAACTAACTTATCAAAATACTGCAATGTAGTGGTAAAAAAAAAGAAACTATTTTATTATAAATGATTCAACTTATATATAATACTACTTAGGTTTGATAATCTAGCAAAATAATTTTTTTTAAAGGATTGGTAGACGTAGTACCGGTTACTAATTTCAAGTGCTGTTTTTTTTTTCCAGTTAGGTACTAATCATCTGTTTGATGACTAACAAAAAGCAGTCACTTCAACTAAAAATATAAATTAGAAAAAAATAAAAATAAACTATGTAAAATATAAAATAGAAAAAACTACAATATTTTCTACATCGAATAAAATTTATAAGTGGGGACATCTATCTACATGTCAGGAAATAAATAGTTCAATTGAGGTATATTCAATCCTCTTGCACCTCAAAAACACACATACACCTTCCATACAAATAATAACCAAACTTTGTTACCTTTTTACCGAGGGAGATGATAACAATGAAGCACTAAAAACTAAAACTCATGAAAGTTTAAAACACATTATTGGCTAAAGTTGAAAATTCCATATCAAAGTGTCAATGTAGAACTTCCTAGCTTCACGTCAAACTTTCACTGTCTCCCGTATTATTCTGAACGACGTTGGCTTGAACGACGAGACATCCGGAATAAACATCCCCATATCTGCTGACTGTGCAATTCTTTCCAAGGCTCGAAACACACATTCAAACAAAATATCCGATTGAAGACGTGAAGAACGAGAAACGCCCCCGTCTAGACAACTAAACCAGCTTATTCACCTCACATTACAAGTTGTTTCTTTGATTTAATTTAAAATCATTCTCAATGTTACAAGTTTTTTCAATTTTCTGTCCCTCCATACTATTCATAAGTTTCATCTAATTTCCCCTTTTTTGGTTTAACGTTGCACTACTATGAGATCACCTTTCTATAAAATTACTTCCACTCAATATTCATTACTATCAGAATATTGTGTTTTGTTAAATACGCATACGTTAATAAAGTCATCCAAAGTTTATTGAATCTATCTTGATACAAACCTGCAAATGGCTTCATTAATCCAAGGTGTAGATAATGTGTTGATAAAGAGATTACATGAAACAAAAGAATTTATTGTAAGGTAAGATGAACTATATTTATCTTTTTTTTTTACATATTTGAAAAACCTAAATTGAATATGAATCGAGTCAAAAAAAAAAGTTAAATAGGTTTCTTTAAAATAAAATTTCTTTAGAATAAACAATTTTCATAATATATTATATAATCAATTAGCTTATATAGCATAATTTAGTTAGTATGTATTTGGAAAACATACTAAAATTTAACCGTTTATTATATATCTAGATTTTGTCATTCATAAATCAAAACCCTCTAATTACCTGAAATTGAATCTTCTTCTTCGTCCAATTCTTCATCTCTTTTTATTAACTAAGTCCATTTCGATTTTGTTAAAAAAAATCTTTGAAAATAAAGGTTTTGTTTTACATTTTAAATATATTTATGGACCAAAGACTATATAATATGTAACTTAATCTTTGTTATTCGAATTTGAAAGACCTTTGAATGTCCATATTACACGTCGGTTGATTTACATTGATGAAGTTGTTTAATCTTCTATTGAAACTATACATATGCACCACTTTTGAATGTCCATAGTTACTTTTTATTTTTATTTTTTATACCATCCAAAATAGTTGGGTTGAATATCTTATATACATGTCATTTTTCCGTTTAGACAATCCAACTAATAATTCTGATATCTAGAATTTGTTCCCTTTCTCTTAATTTAGACAAACTATAAAAGGATTTGAGATTATTGTATCTTATCGATCTAATTATTCGAAAAGAATAACATCTTATGCAATTTGGATATTTCAATGACACAATTTTATAAATAAATACTACTTCATAAAAGATATATTCTTACATTGTTCTTCAGATAATATTATAAGTATAGTTTTCAAATAATTTCACACATGTACTTTTGATCTTTAAATAATAAATAAAACCAGACCATAATCCTGATTAAAGTATGCTTCATAACTATAACTCATAACTGAAAAATTGCATTATTTGCCTTCAAACATTCAAAGGACGAGATGCCATTAATAATCTAGCTTGCAACCACATCTACCACCATGATTGCATAATAAGTTGGCTTAACGCAAATAAAAATTGTCCAATATGTAGGGCAACATATCTTTAATTTTTCCATTCCAAATAATAATAAAATTATCTATTTCTGATGCACATACCTTTCATTTCAAAAATACAACGCAAATCACAAAATTTGACAAGTTACCCAACAGATAAACTACACATAAATGTTTCTAAACTAAAAATCGGGGATACCCCGGTCAATCCCCTAGATGACATAAAATAAAGAGTTGTTCCGAGTTAAGACAAACATTATGCACTCTTCGCGACAGTTAAATGTTTGAGAGTATTATTCCACAAAACCTTCAGTATCGTTATTTGTACACTAACATGTAGTTGGCAAAACAGAAAATTATATTCGAAACACAAACAACTGACTCATATTAGCCAATAATACTGAATGAAAGACAAACTTCGTGATACAAAAGCTAAGAGAATCAGAAACTCAAAAATAACTTAATAAAAACTCAACAAAACATAGAATGGCAAAAGAAAGAGAAGAAAGACTACAATTATTACATGAAACTTCTGAAAAATGTATTACTAATGTAAATTATATATATGTCATTTTACTATGCCTTGGAAAAAATAAGTGATGATTTACTCTCTTCTTTTATCATGTCTATGTTAAAAGAAATTTATCTTAATCTGCTAGTCTCAATGGTTCTTTGATAGAGTTCATGATAGAGTTAGGCCTTCGCCCTAATGACTTTCTGGAATCTGATGCACACATGTTAAAGACAAGTGTTCAGGATTTAGTACACCTACAAAAGTTATGGAGAATGTTGAAAACATCAAAACATATATGGTGAGTAAAGTTTGCATATGGGATTATGAAGTTTGGTGTCTCATGGTCATGGATAGGATATACTTATTAAGAAATGCATTTTAGTATGTTAATCGTTTATTTGTTTTGTTTTTAATTTTCATTATTCTAATTTTATGTTATTTGGTTCTTTTCAAAATTTTATATAAATTGATTTATTTTTATTAGTCTAAAAATCTCCTAATGGTCCGATATAAAATACTACGATGAATAAATTTGGTAAGGATTATTTTGTCTATACAAATAGTTATATCTTATTAACCATACATGAAATCAAAATAAAATATAAAAAAATTGTAATACCATCGAAAAATTAATAAATAAATACTATACGCATTAAAAATCCCAAAAATAACCATTTTATATAAAACAAAAGTGAAATATATTAAAATAAATACTATACGCATTAAAAATCCCAAAAAATAACCATTTTATAAATTTTGATGTTGTGCATTCAAATACATATAGATATTAAAAGTATTTAAAATCAAAAAGCTATATAATTATATTACCGAAAATTTAATCAGGTGCATTGCACAACTAATCATCAAGTAACTTGATAAAAACCCAACAAAACACAAAATGGCAAAAGAAATGAATTTCACACGATGATGTAAAAGATAAAACCTGAGGAACTATAACGATCACACAAAAAATGAAAGAAGAGTTACCATTTTCTATACAAATCGAACATCGAGCTTTTCCTCACTTTGCAATCATTGTTATTTGAGGATCTGGATCTACCAGTGTGTATAATAAGTGAATCTTCACTACAATTCCAAAAGTCTGCAGAACCATGCTTGATGGTGTTCTTATGTTCGCAATGATTCTTTATCGTAAAAGGCGAGAAGCTGTTTGACATGGTTTTGCCAAGCTGCAACGTTTTGACCATCTACAGTGACCCAATCAACAACTGTTGCTGCAGGCTGTTCCCACCATTCATCAAGCTATACATTTGAATCACAAACAGAAGAAAAAGTCATAAAGGAGACTATATACATGGTCAGCTTTTATGTTTTAACATTTTATTGTTCAGAGATAAGCCATATTTGAAGCGATGAATTAAAGAAAAGTTGTACTAAAGAGTGGTAGTTGCATACCAAACCCCTGACGTATTTGCAGTGCTCGGAGGAAGCTTGAGCCTTCTGGACTGCAGTCCTAAGTTCAGGCAACCATTTTTCTGTTATCGTATTCTCTTGTTCAGAAGCTAGATCTAGGCAGTAGTTAGTTGTTCTGCATACAAGATACGTCCTTAGTACCATAAAAGATTCACATAAGATCGTGTTAGGAGTAAATATTTTAAAAAGTGGTGGCCCGTGTAGAGTGCAGAACTGAGTACGGAGAAAAACGCCTTACCTTTCATATTTTTGCTGTGCACGGGACGCATGATCTAACAAAGCATGGCCACTCTCAACTAAGTCCTGCCGTATTTGGACCAAATCGATTGCCCTTGCTAAGTCTTCTAAAACACATGCTTCAGAACCACGGAACCTTAAGCAGAATTCAAGAGACTCCAAAACTGAGACCAAACTTGTATCTGAACCCTCCAGACCTATGTAAGGTGCACGGAAATTGATTATAAGCAAATCCTACTAAATATCTAACTATGAACTGGCCCATCAAGAGTTCTATGCTTGAAACCATAGCGCAGATCCAACATGTGGTAATATGCAACTAGTAGCCATCATTAAACCCTTCGGATGATCTAACATGTCTCAATCTGTACAGTACGTAAATGAACCAACGGCTAAATAAAAGTCTTTCTATGTTTTTGTTTTTGCATTGCATTAATTAAAGACACTGTCATTGATGAGGCAGTGAGCAATGGATAGTTCTTGCATTGCATTTATTAGGAAACTCCTTAGAACTTTGATAGTTCAATGCACATAACCTTTTCCAGAGGGATGGACTATATACATCCTTGGATTTTTGAAAAAAAAAGAGAAGAAAATCCTACCTGCAGAATATTGAAGGGCAGCAGAAACGCGACATATAGATGGAATTGCTGATGGATCTCTTGCACCAGCTCTTGCAGTTAATAGAGCAGCATTCTTCTCTGCATATGCAACTGCTTCAGGTCCAGTTGATCCATTAGCTCCCATAGACTCCAGAAGTCCCTGATTAAAACAACGTTCATATAAATGAACAGAATCGAGGCATGTACATGCAAATTTGCAAAAGAAAATGAGTCTTCTAATTGCAAGTTCGGTTACACCTATGACAGTCGGACAAAAATTTTGCTTAAACAATCAAGGCATTAACTTTCTTTATGCTTCATGATTATTCGATTTACAGACCAATAGAAACTTGAACATATACCAATGTTTTATGCATGCAAAATCATTATTTCTGTATAATTCAACAAATATCAGTCTTATGAATAAAATATATCTTACAAAATAAGTGAAATACACATGTATTACCCAGATATAAATAAATAGAGTACATCATAATATTTTCTGACAACTTACACACCTGGGAGGTTGCTGGAAGCATATAGAGACTATTATCAGGACATTGAAAGAACGCAGACACTTCTTTTTCAATGAAATCTTTTGCGCTGTTTGAAATGTCCACAACAACTTCACTAGCTGGAATTATAGTGGCTGCTGCATATTCCCTGGCAGCTAGTGGCTGCTGATTCCAGAATGTAACAGCATCCTATATATAGGAAAAAGCTCTACTGAGCATTGCCCATGGTAATTATCTTTTAATCAGATCAATGGATGGATCAGTTAGAATATTACCATGTTGGCCTTGAGAAGAGTTGTGTATATGGTTTCAAGTTCGGATCTGCGAGCGTCAAATTCCTCAATTTTCTTCCACTTCTTTTTTAAGGAATCTTCGGCTTCTTTTCTTTCTGCACATAGTTTGTTCAACCGTTGTATTTCAGATAACAATGTGTTTAAGCTAGCCCTCAAACCAGCAGCTTCTCTTTCCTTTCCCCATACATCCAACTGAAAAAGAAAAATTTGGGTAGCTTGTTTAAGCTATTATATCATCATGTAAAAACAATAAACGGTCATGATAACAGAGAACAGTAATGCAGTGACGTAATGAATATAAGAGTGTTTGAACGTAAGTTTTGTACAATAACACAGATACTTCTTAGATTCAAGTGAATGGCAAAAATTTTAAGAAACCAAGGTAATCTGGTATCTACCTCAAATTGCCTAAGATTGCTACCACTCTGTGTTTTGCCTCCAGCAAAAGAATGTGAAGCGGCATCAGCACTTCCATGCAAACGGTTAATAAATTTCTGGCATAGATCACGAGCTTCAGCCGATTTGTTAAGTGCATCTTCAGTAGCCAAAAATTGTTGCACATGCGCTTTCTGGAAAAAGTAGTATGGGTGAAACGTAAGATAAGCTGACTCTACATATATGGCCACATAGTGTCACACACGTGTACAGCAACAGAATATTTCAGTCTGAATTAACCGATTGCTTAATTTGAAGCATAGATCACCTTTCCCTATATGTTCAATTTAAAAAGAAGAAACCCGCAAAACTAGAAAAAGAAAGCAACCTGCCGTTCAAGGAGTTGATTGTTAGATCCTTGGAGATGACTATCTGTGCCTATCTTCCCATTACCATTAAACTGATAACTCAAGGGTGAGCTCACATCAGATGAAGAACTTTCTGTTACACAGTTGTTCTCATATTTATACCTGCAAACAGATTGACATACAATTGCTTATGTTAGCCTAAAGCAACCCTGGCATAAGACCTTTAGAAAGCAGAGATGTTTCGTTCGGTGAAGACTGACAACTGGACAACAGACAGACGTATACTTATCACTGCTCAAACACAGCTCAAATCGACAGGATCAAACACATTTGAATAGAAGCTAGCTGCAACTTGCAAGGAATTCAAAACAAGTACCAGATATGAATTTATAAACTTTCACTTCAGTATCAAGAAAATTATCAAAAACAGCATGCTATTTGCACTTGAGTGAACCACACCCTGCATAAGCAGGACTGCACAATAACACAGAGTAGCATAAGAAGGAAAGTCAAAAGACACCTTAATATTTCAGCATCTGCTTTGACATCAATCTTGTCCATCTCTCTGGATATCAGGGTCTTGGTGCGTAAAGTGTATGCAGCAATAGCCTGAAGTAGTAGAGGAGGACACCTCAGAGAATTAATGATAACAGTTTTCATCTCATCAGATATTTCTCCATCATATTCAAAACCCAGCTTGGCTGTTTCCAGTTCAGGATGCGAACAAATCCCAATTCCTTCATATGCGGGGAATGAGTTGTGTATTCTTTCAATCATGTGCGATGCAAGCAAATCACAAACTGTCCTGATATTTTGTTCTCGGCTTGTTTCCATGAAAATGAAGTCATTACCTTTGACAGTGGAATAAATAGCTTCTCTCTCACTATTAGCACTGAAGCTGCTTGATACTTCACTCGACGAATTGACAGACCGTTGTGCATCGTTTGCTTGATTAACGTAAACTTGTAGCCTCTTGTGATACTCCGCAAATATTCTTGTTGCTTCGTCGCATTGCTGATCATAAGTTTCCAACAACGCTTGCCTGTGTCTGCAAGAAGGGAAAAAGAAAGATCAGAAAACAATTTGATAGGTCTACTGAACATAACAGAAACCAAGATTTCCATACTTATAGCAACAAAATCAATGCATTTCAACAGAGTAAGAAGCTGTGGATAAAACTTCAAGACAGGGACAGATAGAACATCAACATCCCCTTGCTTGGTTGCAAACAAAAAAATGTTTCTATGGCATATCTATATGACTAAAACAAAAACAGCCTGAAGAAATCCAATATATTCCATTATAGAGGAATATGGAGATCATTAGTATCAATGCATACCCCAAAAAGAACACATCAGGGTTTTATATGGATATATGGCTGCCTACATGACAGAGAAATAAATCGAAAGATCACCAAAAGTTTTACCTACTTACCATGTTACCCGTAGAAAACGATACTTATAACATTTCTGTTGAGATGATAAAGAAACACAACGTGATAAAGTATTCTCTACTATTTTCAATGAGAAGCAAAAAATTAAAATACTATATTAATTTATAACAAACCTGTAATTTGCTCTTTCGTCGAGCATTCTCTTCCGTTCTGCTTCTTCTCTAGAGACCTCCAACATTCTAGCCTTCAAATCTTTTCTCTGCCTTCTCACAATATTCCTCAATCTCTCAACCTCCTTTGCAGCTAATTCCCTTTCCTGTAATGCAGCCTCTCTACCCTCTGCATTAGTAGGATTCTCCCCACTCACTGTCTTTTCCTTCCGTCTTCCTTTTCCCTTACTCTCTTCCTTCCCAGGATTTACAGAACTCGTACTGCTAGCACTGCTGCTTCCCCCATGAACTGTAATGTTCCTCCTGATTCTCTCCACTGTCTTCTCCGATTTCACTCGGTTTATCAAAAATTTCCAAATAGGTATCATGTTCCCTCTGTAAATCTTCCTTATAGCATCAATGGAAGGGACATGAGATTTGCTTGATCCACTATACGGACCTAACTGCCTGTACCCCATTTCCTTTTGTAGCCATTCTGATATCGCCTCCGGTGTCGGAGCTGAGCTCGATAAACCCTGCATTCCCTACAACTATAATATCTAACCAAACCCTCAAATCTTCAGGAAACGTCCAAAATATTTACTCATACTTTCTATCTTCTATGCAGATCCAAAACAATCAAAACAGAACGTCGCGAAATACCTAGGAGAAAGAAATTGACGAACAGATCTGGAAACCCGAAGATTAAATTCGCCGGTTCCGGCGACGGTAAGATGAAGATTGTAATGGAGAAGCGGATTTGGATAATGAGATTTTCAAAACTTGACGTCGCGCTTGTTTTAATGGATTTGCATTTGAAAGAATCAGCAACTCGAATTTCTCTGCAAGTGTTCGACTGTTAAATTGAAACTCACGCATGTTCCTAGATTTGAAAAATAAACCGGGTCAGGTTCGGATATTAGGTGTATCCGGTTCGGAACCGGGTCGTACGAGAAAACATCATGGGCCAAAAATAGAATATCCTAAACTTATAATCAAACATTTAGGGTCATAATTCAATTTAGATAAATTAAAGGGACGGTTTCTGATACTCTATAGATAAATATTTTCGATCAAAAACCCAGGTTTTTGCTAGGGTTTAGTTCCACCCTCTTAATCAAAAGTTTTTGAAACAATGACGTCGGAGCTTGTGACGCCGGGAGATGTAATCGGAAGAGCGTTCGAGCTCAAATCCGGAAAAGGAGCTTATATCAACGATACAACCATCTACGCTTCTCTCACCGGAACCCGTCGGATTGTTCCTCCTCTTCCCGAATCACTTGACCAGGTTCGGCTTTTACTTTTTTAAGTTTTAAATGTGATTGGTTCTTCCGTTATATTTCTGAGTCCTCTGGGAACTCGAAATCGTTGGATTGCTATATCAATATGCGGTCTATATTTGTTTTGATAAAAGGTAAAATATGCGGTTTATATTTGTAATTGTAAATCCAGTTTCTTTGTAATTGATATGGTTTTGGACTTTGATTTTCATCCTTTATGTAATTATCATTGATATAAGTTACTGGATCACTATAATGGCAAAGCAGAGAGCCACTGTGGAAGTTACGGGTCACAAGGCACATGGTTCAATTCCAGAGCCTGGTTCTGTTGTCATTGCAAGAGTGAGTCCTGCACGTATTCGTTGGGCTTATCGAAAAGAAATAGTGGTTAGATTTGATCCTAAATACGTTGTTACTTCTTGTTAGGTTACTAAAGTTATGGCCCGGATGGCTTCTGTTGATATCTTGTGTGTTGGTTCTAAAGCTATTCTTGACAAATTTGCTGGCATAATCAGGTGAAATCTCGTTCTCCTTATGGCGTTTGTGTCAAATTTCTTAGTGTTTTTATCTAAAATGTGTTTGCTATTTCATAGGCAACAAGATGTTAGAGCAACAGAGATTGACAAAGTTGACATGCATCTGTCTTACCGTCCTGGTGATATTGTTAGAGCTATAGTTGTATCCTTTGCAGACCTAAGATTATTTACACTTATTGTATACTAGTATCCAGGGGTTCTAGAGTTTAGTTTTATGGATAAGAGCTGGTAGGTGCTTAGCATCTCTTATAGAGAGGATAATATCTAAATTTGCCTTAACTTGGTCTCTTAAAGCTGTCTCTTGGTGATGCTCGAGCTTACTATTTGTCAACTGCTAAAAATGAACTTGGTGTGGTCTCAGCAGAAAGTGCTACAGGTACATTCTTTTTTGCTTCTCCTGAAAACTAATCAAGGGTAATAAAGGCAAGGATATTAAGTCCTTAGCTGATTTGTCATGTATCCTTCTTTTTTCCGTCAAAGTGTAATACATTAACAACTCGGTAGTTCTCATAAAGATATTATAAGTATTAATAATCTTCATCATGGTATTGGAGTATGTTAATCTTTAGATGTATTTGCTTCGTCTGGCAGTTATATGTTTTGAGTTGTATTTTCTTTTGAGTAGTAAAGAATTCTCTGTGGTCTGGTGATTGCGCAGGCGAGACAATGGTTCCAATAAGTTGGACGGAGATGCAATGCCCCTTGTCGGGCCAAACCGAACAGAGAAAAGTTGCCAAGGTGGGTAGTTGAATTGAAGGCGATAATTGGCTTCTCTTACACAATGAGGTGTGGTCTCTGCAGCAAGGAAGATATTTGAGATTATTACAGCTTTGGGCTCTTCTGAGATCTTTTAACTTAAGACTCTGTTGTTTGGTTATCAGGTGTAGAGATAAGTCTAGAGCCCCTTGTTCCAGAATCAAAGTGGGCATATTCAGAATACCATTAACTAGGATACTTACCAGTTCCTAAGCTCAAAAGTCATTTTGTTGTTAAGAGACTTTCAAATTCACAGCATAAGTTTGTCAGTTCATGCTTGTGTTTTGTTATTTGTTTGTAAGATAAATTATTTGATTTAGAATTTAAACACAACTATGTGGACACGGTAGAGTTTATGCTCCGGACTACTTAAAAAGTTGAAATACATTTGATCGTTGCAGTTTATTTGTTAGTTTGGAGTTTCTCTGTGTCACTTGACAGAATGTGGAGTTTTGGGATACACTTAAGATTGAGTAACTGGCTAATTAAATTAAAACCATGTGTCAAAAAAGAATAGCTTAAATTAATAAGGATTGATGATCCAGATCCCCTCGGAAATATTCAAAACTTCTAAATGTAGCCAGAAGTATTCTTAAATCAATTTACATATATGTGAGTAGAGATGTTTACGTTTTGGAATTCGCCGGAAGGAAGTGGAGGAGAGGTGCATCGATGAAAGAATCACGGTTGTTCTTTGCTTGTGCTTCCCTCGGATCGACGAAGGTTTACGTTGCTGGAGGTCACGATGATCAGAAAAACGCTTTATGCTCGGCAGAGACGTACGATGTTGAGAAAGACAAGTGGTCGATCATTCCTCCGATGAGTGAAGGAAGATGTACGATCTGATGCAGAAGTTTACAATCCAGAAACAAATTCATGGTGAAAGTGAAGGAGTGGTGATGAAGATGACGACAGAAAAGAAAAATGGAATGAGTTTCAAGTACCTTATGTTTTCTCTCGTCGTCCATTTTCACATGTTTCCATCTATGGTCCTCGATTACTTGTCCCTCCTAGGAATTCGACGATATCCATAGTCGAATCCGCACAAATTGAATCCAATTTTACGGATTTAGGGTCAGTGTTCTTAAGGTTTTGGGGATTCTGATAACTGAATCGAAATAGGTCGAGGGGATGTTTAGTGGGTCTGTAATCGGGTCAAATTACGGTTTAATTGGCCAATTACGGTTTAAATTTCAGTTTAGTCACAGTTTAAAACAAATCACGGTGTAATTGACCAATTACGGTTTTGTTTACGAGACTCTAAACCAATTGGGGGAAAATTGATTTTGTAAATTTTTTTAGGGGGAAATTGATCATTTATACTCACATATGTGTAAATTGATTTAGGAATACTTTTGAGTACATTTAAAAGTTTTTGAATATTTCCGAGTGAGATTTGTATCGTCGACCCAATTAATAATAGAAAGATTTAGGGTCAAATTTTATATTAAGTAAAACAATAGGGACGGTTTTTTGAAACTTTCAGTTTTCCTGCTTAAATTTCAACCAAAACCTATAGATCAAAAAAGTAGAAGAAGACAAAGACGAGAAAGAGAGATGCAGAGAAGGTGAGAGAAAGGATCGCTATTATTCCGGAAAAAACATCTCGCACTTTTTCGCCGGAAAAGTTTTACACCTTACCTGAAAACCTTCTATTAAGGTTTAGTCAACAATTTATTACCGGAAAATTCCCAGGTTTTCTCTTTGATTTTTTTCCTTGCTTCTGGATTCTCTCAGGTCTCTATTTCAAAGGTGCTTATCAATTCCTCTGTTTTTTTTTCTAAATTCTATATGATGATTCAGAGGATATGAATACCACTAATATATGATCATCTGATGTTGATCGATGAGCTTGTGATTCTTTTTTGTTATGATTTTGGTTTTTATGGTTTCATCGGTTGATGCTTATCTTAAAGGCTGATGCTTTTGGCCGCTGCATTGAGAAATGAATCATATAAAAAGATGATTGTTTAGATTTTGGAATCGTTTTGTTGTATTAATTTGTGATGTGTATCAGCTGATTCAAGTTACTTGTTCATTTGGTCGTAATGATGCAAAGTTTCTGTATCTCTTACAGGTGATTCTACTGTAGGAACAAGAATTGTGTACAAAGAAGAGAGAGGATTCTGGTTTGCGGGAGCTAGTGAAGATCTTCTCTGAAATTGGCTTCCTCTCTCATATTCTGTGATTTGAAAACTTACTAGTTTGCTCCAGACTCTTAAGGTTAAAGTACTGATTTTGAAGATATGGGTGCTTTCTGTTGTTGCTTTCAAGTTGATCTCTTTGATAGTTATGTGAATCCAAACACTTCCATGACTAGGAATTGTTCATGCCTAAATTGCTTTCTTCAGAATTTCATGAATCTGGTATGTTCTTAACCTTTTTTAAAATCAGTTTGCTCATTGTACTCAT
>JAKUCM010007106.1:0-35980 GCA_023374145.1 Lepidium sativum | reverse complement strand
TCTACCCTTTCCTTTGTTTATTTTTCATTTTTTTTGTGTTGCTTAGACAATATCAATGAATGAAAATGAAGTAATATGTGAATAAACAAAAGTCAAAACCATCTTCGGTAACTGAAGCTTTCTTTGTTGTCAAACGGATAGTTCTTTTAGATTGAAGTCAAAGGAGACGAGATAACCAAAAATACGTAGATACGTCATATATACGTAGATTAAAAAGTTTTATCAAGAATACTCAAAGGATATTACAAATGACTCTCTAAACTCAAGTTTTGGATGTTTGAATACAACTCTTACTAAACATGCGTAATATTCGTATGAAATATTCTTTACATATTTTACACACTTACATTACATGGCAGCCATACACTAATTCAACATTTTTAATTTATCTTACAACCACATTTTATTTCAATTCTTATTTATTATTATGTTTACACGTATTCCCCAGAAATAGGAGATGCTTAATTCGGTGGCCATGATACAGAGCTACAAACCTTAGTTTGGAGTTTTCGTAAAGAAACAATTCTTGGGTAAAAGGAACTTCATAAAGAAAGAGAAAATGACAATAATAATCGAACAAGACAAGATAATAGAGAACAAGCTAGGATTTTGGAGAATTTGCTTCATAGTAAAAACGGAGGAAAAGGAGAAGCAACGAGCAAGCAGAGGTTAGATGGTCGAAACAGACTGTACTCTAGCAATATGGAGACGATAGTTAGCAGCTAGCATCTACTTTGATTCACAACCTGAAAATGGCTTTTTGCTAAACATTATTTTTTAGCTTTTGCCTTCTTCATTGTGAGTTGTGTGTGTGACATTATGTTAATGACATATATTTTTTGGAGGTTACCAAAATAAGTAACGTGATTGAACAACCCTTGCCCCATAATGCTGTTTGAGATTTTCATTACATTATTATGAGAAGATACAACAATTTATCATGAATATCAATCATTCATTAAGTACTTAGTAATGTCACGAGAAATCCGTTTGGTAACTTACAGTTTACCTTTGTTATGGTGTTTGCCAATAAGTCACTCGTACCAAGAACCAGCTGAGGAAACATGGGATTGTACTAAACCTTTGTTGGTATTTGGACCGACCACCTTCATGGGCAAACTATATTCTTAATGGCTATATTAGTGTTTGTATTATATCTAAACTGTAGACTATTAAAGTACCTCTAAAATTACTAAATTGCACGACTAAACTTGGAAACCCTTTGCAATGGAATATTCTGAATAAGAAAACTTCTCCTTCTTTTTTTCAATTGTGGAATTAATTATATTTAATTTTCTAATGGGACTTCTTATAATCATATATATATATATACATTGATTAATAAGATAAGTTTGTCTTACAATGTAATGGTTTATATTTCATCAACAACTAGATAGTCTAGATTTTTGATTTTAATGGGATATTGATCATCGCAAAGTTATAGTAATATGCAAAACAAAAACTTGTGAATTTTCAGTCATTCTAAAATAAATAAATAAACTTTTTTTTTCTTAAACCTTATCATCGAAGAAATTTTATCTTTTTTTGGTGTCAAAGGAATTTCCCACAGCGTTGAAAATCTATTTCTCTATTTATTTTGTCTTTGTTTCTTCATCCTTCTTGGTTTTTACTTTTCGGTGAAGAGACACAACATATAAATCATTGGACCTGAAACTTTCTATTTGGCCGCCGTTGTGCACTTCCTCATAGGAATCACACCCCAAAAAGTCTGAGGGTGATTCCGCCATGCCTTGTGGACGAGAGACACTCGGTGATTTTTGCCTCCACTAAACAAAATCTTTCATATAGTACAGAAATTATCCCACTCTATCCTTTTATCTCCTCATGAGAATGAGCATTTTGTAATATAAAGATAAAATTATATCTATTAATAATATAAGAAAATGATACAAAAACTTTAAACCATTATAAAACCACATGTACCAACTTAAGTAATGTGTCTTTGACTACATGAGATTCATGTCATATCATGGTGACATACTTAAACAAACATATGGCATATAGCAACACCCTAACCTAATCATACAATATTTTATCATCTGCTTGATTTAGGTTAACATTTATAAATCGTTATACCAAAAAATCTTGATTTATTAAAATAATCGTATTGTGGATCATAAACCCAAAATAATTATAAGAAACTTATTAGAAAAACAAGAACAAACCATAAAAATGAGTAAAAGAAAAGATAAATGACTGAGTTTCATTTAGGAGAATCAACGTGATCAAACACTACAAGAAAACACGCCTTTTGCGATGGCAAAAGGCATTGCAAGGCTGTCACAATAGGCAAAAAGAAACGCCCTTGCGATGGCAACATAAATGTCGCAATTTGCGTGTCGCAAACATAGATTCGTAGCATAGACGTCGCAAGGCTTGCGAGGGAAAGAAAATGTCGCAAAGGCCTAGCATAACAGCGTGTCGCAACGGCCTAGCAAAGCCTGCGACGCCCTTGCGGGAGCTCGACCTGCGACTCCCTTGCAAAGGCGAGCCCTGCGACGGCCTTGCGGGAGCGCGGCCTGCGACTCCCTTGCAAGGGCGCGTCCTGCGACGGCCTTGCGGGAGCGCGGCCTGCGACTCCCTTGCAAGGGCGCCTCCTGCGAATCCCTTGCGAGAACATTTACTGCGACGTCTTTGCGACGCCTTTATAATTTATTAAAATAAAAAAGATATTTTAAATATTTTAAATAATAAATTAAAATTAAAAATAGTTTTTTTCAAATTAAAAATATTTTTAAATAAAAAAAATTACAAAAGGTTTTTTATAAATCAGAAATCTTCTGAGCGGTCTAAATTTCCCGACCCGGATCCGGTGTCTTCGTCTGCAGCATTGATTTCGGCAAATGCATCAGCTAGCTCTGGATCCTTCTTGGCGAGTATAGACCATAAACGATCATAGGTCGTGATCTTCTTCTTAGCTTTGGCAAGCTCGGTGTTTGTCCGATCCAACTCTTGGGTCTGACGGTCGACAATTTGCCGCAGGTCACTGGTTGTCACAGATGATTGGGAGAATCCTTCTGGTGAGATACACTGCTCAATCCTGGACCCAAGAGAACTTGTTCCAAATATTCTCCCTTTTTTACGGGGAGCGATCTAATAAAAGAATAACAATATTAAATTAGTTTAATTTAGCAAAAATATAAGTTAGAAGAAAAATTTAAAATGTAGTTTACCTCAGAGTAGATCTGGTTCTTTTGCGCCGTAGATAATCCCCCGGATGCTGAGCTCTCAGCACCGCCTTCTTGAGTCAATTCCTGCAACTTTGCAGTGACGTCGTTGTAAAGGTTCTCAGATTTTTTGTCAACAAATTCTCCGGCCTTGTTCCGCTTGGTGATGTACATAATGCCTAGGATATCAGGGTGCGTATCCCCCGATTCCTCTTGCTGTGAAATTGTAAATTAAAACAATAATTGTTTAAATAAATGTAAATTATATGTAAAAATATTTACCAGTTTGCGGACCCGAGCTTTGAACGATGTTCTGCCCGAGCAATGTTTGTGGGGACCGGTCCCATCAGGGTCAGCTAACCGAGCTGCTCGACAGCTTGCGCTTTTCTTCTGAGACTTAGGATCCTCCCAGTAGCGAATCAAACCTTGCCAGACTGAATCTTTGAACCACTGTGGCATTGTCTCGTTGCGCTTCTTCTTCCACTTACTCTTCCATCGACCCACCTGATTGTTCATCCGTCTACGCAAGACCGCCTCGAACTCTTTCCGGACTAGACCGGTAATAGAAACTTCCCAGTGAAAACGTTGCTACAAAAAAGAATGTAAAATTATAAGAATGAAAGTGTAAAATTCTTATAAACAATAAATTAAAATAATGAAATTTATTTACCGCAAACCTTCTGAACCATCTGTCGATGATGTGGATAGGAGTTTGGCTAAAATTAGCATGCGGTTCCTGGAAATCCCGTTCAAAGATTTCTCGAACCGCCGTTGGCAAATCTTCGTCGTCATCGAACCTACGTTAGTATATTTTTATCTATTATAAAATTACGAATAATAAATGGAAAAATTTGTAAAATAAAAATAAAATAAATTACCACAAAGTCCCCGGCGGACGGTTAGGATGAAGATTAGGGAGAAATTTGTGCACCGGATCTGACAGTATGTCCTCGATTGTCATCCCCCAGTAGCGTCTGGTGTCAGGTACTGTTGCTCACCGGGACCTGCATGACCAGTATCAGCAACAGGCGAAAACCCTGGGAGAGATCTATAACTGCCACCAGGGGTCGATGGAACCGATCTAGAACCCGAGCCAGGAGTCGCCGGAGGGTGCTCACCGACATCCGATAGATATCGCGTGTATGGATAAAGAGATCTAGACATCTGGCACGAAAAAATTTGAAAAAACAAATCAGATAATTAAATCCGGTAATTGTAACACCGTTAACTAAATCCGATAATTATCTAATAATTTTTGAAAAAATAAACTTATTACATATCGAAAAAATTCCGAAAAATTCCGAAAATTCCTAAAAATTCTGAAAAAATTCCGAAAAAATTCTTAAAAATTCTGGAAAAGGAAAATTCATACCTAGATCCGACTTATAGGATCTAAATCTAAAATTTCCATTACCCTAGATCTAACTAATTACATCCTAGATCTAAAATTTAAAATCTAAAATAGCTTGAGGCGAGGAAGAGGGAGAGCACAGGGTGTGAGAACCCGGCGGCGAGACGGCGAGACACCGGCGGAGAGAGAGAGGAGAGAGAGAGAGAGAGAGAGAGAGAGAGAGAGGAGAGAGAGAGAGAGAGAGAGAGACGAGAGAGAGAGAGAGAGAGAGAGAGAGAGAGAGAGAGAGAGAGAGAGAGAGAGTGAGAAGAAAGAGAGAGAGAGAGGGAGAGAGAGAAAGAGGAGAGGGGGAGAGGGAAAGAGAGAAAGAGGAAGGAGAGGAGGGAGAGGGGAGGGTGAGAAAGAGGGGAGGAGGGAAGAGAGGGAGAAGGCGACGGGAACGCCGAAGGAGAAGAAAAGGGAGAAGAAAGAGGAAGAATCAGGGAAGAAGAAGTTGCTTTTTTTGTTTTAATTCCCCGGGGCGTCGCAAGAGACTCGCATGGCACGCGATAGCCTTGCGACATCCCTAGGGTTTTCATATTTACTACTCCCTTGCGACATACGGACGCGGGATGTCGCAAGGGAGTAGCAAATTTAAAATTTTGAAAAACTTGCTACTCTCTTGCGACATCCGGACCCTAGATGTCGCAAGGGAGTACCAAATTTGAAATTTGAAAACATGTTACACCCTTGCGACCATCCGGACCCGAGATGTCGCAAGGGCAGTAGCATGTTTTTAAAATTTTAAATCCTTGCTATGCCCTTGCGACATCTCGGGTCCGGATGTCGCAAGAGAGTAGCAAGTTTTTCAAAATTTTAAATTTGCTACTCCCCTTGCGACATCCCGCGTCCGTATGTCGCAAGGGAGTAGCAAATATGAAAACCCTAGGGACGTCGCAAGGCTATTAGCATTTTTGCAACTCCCTTGCGACATTCGGACCCAAGATGTCGCAAGGGCATAACAATTTTTTCAAAAAATAAAATAAAAGGTCCGAAGACCTTTTACGGTTTTTTCTTCTACAAATAAAGATTTATGAGTCCCCTGCCTTCGTCTAATGTCATTTCCGCAAAATAGTATAAATGCAATTTTGCGGGATTTTCCAGACGAAGGTAGGGGCCTCACAAGTCATTATGCGTAAAAGGTAAGTTGTGAAAATGAATTGACTTGGAGGGTTATTTATAGGGGATCTTGCTACGGAATTGCAATGTTTCGTATGCTACATCTAGCATATTTGTAAAAATAATTTAAGCAACTAAATGTTCGGTTTAACAACTACAATGATATAGTAGGTCTAAAATCTTATTTAAATTTCAATTATTCTTCAACGGTGTCTTCCTCTTCTTCTGTGTCTTCGTCAGATTTGTTGAACTCATCAGAATCTTCAAGCTCTTCGGTTGTATTATTAGGGACAACGTCTTCTACTTCTTGTTCTGCGTGTATGATTTGTTCCGTCGACTCAACAGCTACAACAAGTTCTGATGATCTTTCTTGTTGCATGACAACATCATCAGCTTCTACCATTATACGACCTCTTAAATTCACTTTTATAATAGAAAACCACTTCTCATGCCTTTGCCTTATACGAGGATATGGTATAAAACACACTTGTTCTGCCTGACATGATAGAATCAACGGGTCAAACTTAGAATACGTCATGTTTCCATTTACGTCTGTTACCCCTAAGTTATTAGAGCGTACTCCTCGACCGGCCGTCGTATTGTACCAAAGACATTGGAACAATACGCATCGCAATCCAAGTACTCCAGGAAAGGTGACCTCTATAATTTTGTTCAAAATGCCGTAAAAGTCAGTTTCACCGGGAACATGAATTCCGTAATTTGCCGTTGATCTATTGGAACCATGGTCGTACGTGTGGAACGTATAGCCGCGAGTGAAATACATTGGAGCAGTCACGATTCTGGCAATATGATCATCCACAAGCTCATGCAACCATAAAGGCATAGGTTTGCCAGAACATCCGTTCTTAACCTACAAAATAAAAATTTATAACTTTGCAGGAATGATTTTTGAAAATGTTAATGTATTTAATATAAATAATACTTACATAGTATTTTAGCCAACCAGCGAAATCACGTTCTTTGTAGGTGTCATACTCTGTTTCTTGCAAGTTGGGAAAGACTTCACGTATCTGGTTGTCAAACTCACTGTAGATATATCACGTATGAATTTGAATTATATGTACATCAATAAACAATAGTATATAAAATATTTTATCAAAATACCTCTCAAATGGCACCACGTCTTCACAGTTTCGCAGTATGTAAGTGTGAGCTACACGAGAGTACGTGTGATTTTCCCAATAATCTTCCTTTAATTTCCCACCAAGCCGCCCTACCTGACGAAATATTTCAGGAACCGCAATTGCATATGATGTTGCAACTCCTCCATCGTCGTATCGTCCTACTTGGGTTCTTTTACTTTGAACGGCTGGACTAAAGTAATACGATGTGAAATGTGATGTTTCCTCAATTAGACTTCCAGCCACAATTGATCCTTCCACTTTCGCTTGGTTTTTAACTTTCCTTTTAAGATGGCCCATGAATCTCTCGAACGGGTACATCCATCTAAATTGTACGGGCCCACCGAGGGCAACTTCGTGTGGTAGGTGGATTGGGAGATGTTCCATCACGTCAAAAAATGCAGGAGGAAAGATCTTTTCCAAATTACAAAGCAACAATTGAATGTTACTTTCTAACTGAGCAATGCCATCCAATGTTAGTGTTCGGGTACAAAAATCCCTAAAAAATGCACCGATCCCTAAATGTAATAAAATTATTATTAATAGCCAATGAATGTAATAGTAAGAAAAATTAAACAAATCAAAACAATAGAATCATTTACCGGCGATTGATTCATGGACGATAGTTGGAAGCAGCTCAAGTAATGCGAAAGGAAGAAGTTGCTGCATGAATACATGACAATCGTGACTCTTCATACCAGATATTTTTTTCCCTTGCTCTATACACCTTGCAAATTTAGACACGTAGCCATCCGGAAACTTGATATCTGAAGAAATCCAACTAAACAACGCTTGTTTAGCTTCTCCTGACATACGGAATATCGGAATTGGTTGCTTTCCATCCGTTGTGATATGTAGTTCGGGTCTTGCACAAATTTCGGCCAAGTCCAACCTAGCTTTCAAATTATCTTTACTTTTGCCCTGTACATTTAAAATCGTATTCATCACGTTGTCAAAAAAGTTTTTAACAATGTGCATCGGATCAAGATTGTGCCGTAGCAAGTGATCTTTCCAATACGGGAGTTCCCAAAAGATAGTCTTCTTGTGCCCATTATGAGATTCACCGTATCCGTCAGGCATGTTTCCTACAACGTGCCATTTTTCCCCACGTTCACATGTTTCCTGAGCACCATAATGATCTATTTGCTCCAATACTTCACTGCCTGACATGTATGTTGGTGGAGGAACACGCACAACCTTATTTTTCTTGAACAATTTCTTGTTCCTTCTATATGGATGATGCATGGACAAAAACCGCCTATGACAGTCAAACTAACATGATTTCTTCCCATGCTTTAATTGAAATGCATCTGACCAACCCATACAATATGGACAAGATAGCCTTCCATGGGTTGTCCATCCTGATAACATACCATACGCCGGGAAGTCAGTTATTGTCCACAACAAAACAGCGCGCATGTTGAAATTCTGCTTCTGCGCGTAATCGAATGTGCATATACCCCTATACAATAACTGCTTAAGCTCGTGTATCAGAGGTTGCAAGAACACATCGAGGGAACGCTTCGGATGACTAGGACCTGACACTAGAATAGTCATAAACAAAAATTCTCTTCTCATGCACATATCCGGTGGAAGATTATACGGTGTCAATATGACAGGCCATAGAGAATATTGTCTACCGTATAAACCAAATGGGCTAAATCCATCAGTGCATAAACCTAGATATACATTCCTTGACTCTTTAGCAAAGTCAGAATGTACCGCTTGAAAATGTTTCCACGCCTTTGCATCTGAAGGATGTGTAACCTCCCCATCTTTTATTTTATGTTCATCATGCCATCTCATTGCAGATGCGGTTCTCTCCGATTGATATAATCGTTTCAGCCTATCAGTGATTGGAAGGTACCACATACGTTTGTACGAGATACGCGTCCTTCCGTTCGTTGCACGGTATCTTGGCTTTCCACAAAAACGGCATTCCTGCAGCTTATCATCATCTTTCCAAAAAATCATGCAATTTTCACTACAAACATCTATCATTTCAGATGGTAATCCTAGACCCGCAACCACTTTCTGCATTTCATAATAACTCACAGCAGAATTATTATTATCTTTCGGCAAATACTCTTTAAGCAAATCAGCAAATTGATTCATACTTCTCTCGCTTATGTTTCCTTCACTTTTAATAGACATTAGCCTAGATGCTAATGATAGTTTAGATAAACCATCTCTACATCCCTCATAGATGGGTTGATTAGCAACATCTAGCATATCATAAAATTGTTTTGCTTCCGGGTTAGGTTCTTCCGTAATATTTTCAACAACACCAGGAAAATACCCATGATATGCATCTGTAACCATATCATGTGACATATTTCCTTGTAGATGAGCGTAGTTTTCAAACATACTACCACCATAGTTGTTATTAGCATATTCTTGACTCCCTAGATCATTACCACGAGCACCCATATTACTACTTTCACCACCCATACTATATCCTTCCCCATGCGAAAACCAGACATAATAGTTTGGAGTAAATCCTCTATTATAAACGTGTCTTTTTACCATATCGATATTCAAATATTTCTTGTTCCCGCACTTTAAACATGGACAAAAAATGTTACCATCATTTGGAGTATGTGGGTTATTTGCTGCCTGATTTATAAATGCCCGCAACCCATCTCGGAACTCCTTCGTCACTTCTCCAGTCTCCATATACCTTATGTTATAGATCCATCGTCGTAAAGTGAACACTTCATGTTCCGACGTCATTATTTCCCGAATCATAATTTATTTAAATTTTTTTGCACACACAAATTTCTCTCTCTAGATTATCTCTCTTATTAATTATTGATTGGTGTAAATAAACAATTTCATGTGGGGGATATTTATAGGGAAATTCAAAAGGTCTGCTACGGATTTGCGATGTCGCTAAAGGCACACGCAGAAACCACGCAAATATCTAGCAAACCTGCGATGGAGAACATGTCTCGCAAAAACGTCGCAAGTTTGCAATGGGTTTGCGACATTTGTACGGGCCTCACATAAGTGTCGCAAACGACTTTCAATGACGTCGCAAACTTGCGACGTTTTTTTCGGCATCGCAAGTTTGCTAGGCCATTGCGATGCCCACTTTGGCCTCGCATGGGTGTCGCAATGGCATAGAATTTTTGCGACACCATTTTGGTGTCGTAAATTTCCCTAGCAAATGACCTTTTTTCTTGTAGTGAAATCTAAGTTTAGAATTGACGAAATAGTAGTTCATGGTGATGATTGATTTTCTTCATCCAATTTTTTTTTGTCATTGTATCGACAAAGTATGTTGCATAGCATACAATTTCTTATAATCTACTAATTATAGTGGGGAAATATCAAATCCATGATGCTAAAGTCATTAGTTGGATTGATACACAAAATTCTAACCCTAGAATCTACTGTACGTGTACAACAAATGAAGTAATATAAAAGGGGATCAAATCCATGAGAACCAAGAGTTACACTAGAAATCTTTAGAGTGAACTTAAGCTAAGAAGAAACAAAGTAATTGTTGTGATGGAAATCAAACAAAACAACCAATTATATTGAGCTAAAGTTAGATTCATAAGAACATCAAGTTTAAGGCAATCATGAGGAAATCATAGTCACAAATCATAACACTATTCATGGTACAGTTGGCAAACAATTCTCGAACACGGATGTATAGAAAATCCACTTCAGTGGCATAGATACAAGAAGTTTTCACACATTCAAATATCAATTAACCTCTTGTGCATATCATGTCGATGTAACACTAAACGATCATATTCATATAGGATCTAGAATAAACACACTAAAATTGCAAGAATTTGGAATTAAGCTATAACAATAGATAAGAAAATTTGAGAAACTAGAATTACTTAACAGAAACAAGAAACAAACTACACTTAAACTAGGAAACTAACTTAAACCAAAAAACAAGCAAACTAAGAAATGACAAAACACAAATTAGCAATAGGTTTTAGGCAAGGTAATTACTCGAATGAATGATGTTTAGATACTCATTAAGGACCATCCTAGGACATGAGTCACTCAATTAGACCAACTCACTTCCATGGCGCTGAATCTCTTCATCAATTATTGAATCTAGCTAAACTTTTATTTGCAAATTCAAAGATCAATAAGCAATAAACTCAAGCTCACTAAGACCACTAAACACCCCAACTTCATCTTCCAATGGCTAGGGAAACTTAACTCACAAAAAATTCATTCAATATTTTCACAAACACCTTTCGGGTGGAAAATATCTTAGCATCTAGAATTAAGTGGTCAAGATAAATCTAGTATTAAGATTACTCTAAGTGAAAAGAATCCATAAATCTATCAACTTAAACACTAGATTCAACCATCAAATCTCAAGATCTACCTAACCACAACCTATCACTTCACTACTCAAACACCAAAGACATGAAACAAAACAAGAGAATAACCATAATGAAAAGAGAAGAAAAAGACGAACAAATATTAATAGATGAGAAATGATGATCCAAAGATCATCATTCCCAAAAGGGTGTCCAAATATTCTCTTTCTCTCTCTCAAGTGGCTACTCAAAAATTAGAAGAAGGATTGTAAGATGTAAAAGATGTCTTCTAAAAACCTAAACATCTGGGTTTTAATGTTTCAAAACGGAACCATGTCGACCCGAGACAAACCGGATCAACCCAAGACAAACCGGGTCGGACCAAATAAAAACAGGGGTTTTGTCAAGATTCTTGACCTGATTTCACGACCATTAGCCCAAGAATTTCCTCTAGCCAAAATTCTCGACCTGTTTTCACGACCACTAGCCCAAGATATATTTCATGCTGAAACTGATTTGGTCCATTTTCACAACTTGTTTTCACGAACAGGGGCCCTAAAATTTCCTCTGGAGGTCCTTCTCCTCTCTTTTATGCTTCATTGCTTCTAAAATTCAGTTCTTAACTTCCACACTTACATGAGTAAACTCCAATCCACCTGAAGAGACCAAAAAGGAAGAAAAATATGCAAATGTATGATTCTAAGACTCTAATGCATAAAATATGCAAAATGCTATCTAAAATGGGATCAAATTCATCCTATATGAATGAGAATGATGCAAAATATCAAAGAAAACTAGCATAATATTCTCATATATAAGGCATCGACTACTATATCTAGCAAACTAGCATTCTAAACTGCCGTTTGAACCTAAAGTTCTAAATATGCATCAAAGTTCAAGTCTGATAAGTTCACAATCTGTATTAACATAAAATTTTGCTAGCTGAGGACATATTTCACATCTAAGTTTTTTCAGGCATTAAATCGAACATTTTCGGTGTGTTAAACAACATAAGTTCATAAGCTAGGTGATCAATTTAATTTAAGCAATGAATCCAACATTATATGAAGAACACATCAAATATAAACCCTATTTGGCCCTATTCCATTGATTCCCTAAAATTCCTAAAGAACCCTAAACGTGATTAGAAAACTATTAAGACATAAAAAAAAGAACAAACAAATAAGAGGAATAGATAAACATAATGAAAATCTGAATTATAGAATAGAGTTTAGAAATTTATCCAAATTTCATATATAAAATGAAAAATCTCTTACTCGAAACTTCAGAGAACAATAGAAAAGTGGCAGAAAGATATATGAAAACACATTCTTAAAAAGAGGCAAAAACCTAATTCTAATAGCCTCAAATTTGTTCTGGTACAATTCAAGTTAAACCAGACAAAACCAACTGTAAAAACTTGGTTTTCTTCACATGACCGGTCTGGATCAATAGATCGATCAAGATTTGGGTCGATCAATCTCGTGATTTGGTACCGACGTCTTCGACTTGAGATTGGTTGTTCTTCGACAGTCTGGTTGAACTCATGTCCGAAAGCCATTTTGTATGAGGATAAGGACCAGTCACGCGAGTGCGGGATCGATCTATCTTTGGTAAGAAAAAATGGACATGTGAAGTTAATCGATTTATGGATCAAACATCATTTTGGGAAAATATTATATATCGTTCCAGGTGCGAACTGATCGGTATGATCTTGTAAAACATTCAATCTAATGTTTTTTTGTCTTAATCCTAGCATTTAGTGTCTGAATCCTATTCTAGTTTGTTTCGGGAAAGAAATACACCAAAAATGCTACATAATTCTAAAAATACCATAGAAAACAAGAGTTAAAACATGTCAAAAATGCAATACATCAACTCCCTCGGGCTTAGTCTTTTGCTTGACAGAATCGAGAGCACCTTGTACTTCTCCCAAAATTTACACTTGTCCTAAACAAACTTCACAATCCATACAAGAAATCTGATTTTTCACTTTTCCAACCAATTTTTCTCTACTTACCTAGGCATCAATTTTTTTCACTTTGGCAATTGATTTTTCCTACTTACCTAGACATCATTTTATTTGATTTTCTATTAGTTGCTCTTTGGTAATTCAAATATGTATCCAAAATTTACACTTGTCCTAAACAAACTTCACAATCCATACAAGAAATCTGATTTTTCACTTTTCCAACCAATTTTTCTCTACTTACCTAGGCATCAATTTTTTTCACTTTGGCAATCGATTTTTCCTACTTACCTAGACATCATTTTATTTGATTTTCTATTAGTTGCTCTTTGGTAATTCAAATATGTATCCAAAATTTACACTTGTCCTAAACAAACTTCACAATCCATACAAGAAATCTGATTTTTCACTTTTCCAACCAATTTTTCTCTACTTACCCAGGCATCAATTTTTTTCACTTTGGCAATCGATTTTTCCTACTTATCTAGACATCATTTTATTTGATTTTCTATTAGTTGCTCTTTGGTAATTCAAATATGTATGCAAAGAGTTGCTTCATCATAAAATTTTCCTCAACCTCCTACCTTTTCCTCCACTTTTGCATGATCATTTCTTCAAAAAGTGAAATAGGGTCATTGGAAATTTTCCTACCCCTTCACTTCAAAGAAAATCATTTTATCATTTGTTTTGACCACTTGGTTCCATTCATGCTATTTCTAGCATGCAGTACTTTGAAAGGTTGGGAGAAGGGAACAATACTCACACAAATAAGCATTTCAGAATTGAAGTGAGAACCCAATCCAATATATTCCAAACCTCTTGACAAGAAGATTAAGTCATGTTCGGAGCTAAATCGGCATGAGATTCTTATGGGTGTCGTTGAGAAGTTGCTTAAACTTACAACAATGGTAACTTAAGTTCCTGAAAATGTGGTTATTCCTTGAAAGATCATAGTTCTCTACAACATTTTTGACTCAATAAAACAAAAATTGACTCAAGAATAACATCCAAATGACTCAAATGAAAATCGCGTTAGTCACAGCAAGTGACCTCCCTCAGATTTCACACCATTTCAGTGTGAAAATAAACCAAAGAGAAGCACGATTTACGCAAAAATTGAAATAGTAACACCAAAGAAATGCTAATAAGTGACAAGTAAGGGAAATGGTCGAACATTGGCTTAAGATCGATCAATCTTCATTTATACTGATCGGTCTCGAGTGCATCCATTGTTTTCTCTGTTGTGTTGACCAACCGATCGTGACATCGAGCTCAGTCTACAAATCGACGTTCATTCATGGATCAATCAGGTAAGACCGATCGATCTCTGAGACTCAAAGCCTAGATCGATCAAGATTTTCTTTTGGATCGGTCCTGCAATCGAATGTGTTTTTGTATCCTTCAAAAAAGATCAATCCATAGACAAATCGATCGATCGATTTTAGGTATCCAATATGTTTTCTTTTGTCTGAAACGAACAAAAACAAAAATAAAGAATCTTGATTTACTAAAATAATTATATTGTGGATCAATTAACTACTAAACCCAAGATAATAAAAGACAAGATCTACGTAAGTAAGGATGTATATCGTATGTTATACTGTAGTTTGAAATTTATCTAGTCTAGATAATAAACATGTATCGAATAAAATATAAGATGTATAATGAGAACGAGTTAAATGATTTATTGTAATATTTAGAACATGTAGGGAGATATAAGGGATATCGTAGAGAAGACATTTAGGAGTATGTATAGGCCAACACTAGTAACCAATCAAATCAAAGCATTTGTGTATTCCAAAGCTCGTGAGATATTTACATGTCTTTTTTATATTAAAATAACCAAAACCAAAATTCTAAAGAACTTAAAAAATAATAAGAAGAAGAAAGCTTTCAGATCAGACAATTCATCCATCAGAGGGTTTTCTCCTAAAAACATCCACAAAAAAAGGAGACAGAAGTGGCGACGACCAAACATTTTTCCTTTTTATTTTTCGAAATCCCCAAAAAGATATTTCTTATAACCTAGGAACAAAATAAAACCAGAGAAAAACTCAAGAACATAAGAAATATGCAAGCTGCTTCGGTAATTATATTTATATTTTTTGTTGTTAAAGGTTTCTCATTCGATAAACAGCTTTCACAAAGAACCAATCCTCATTTTATGTATTTGTTTATGCTCTTGAGTATTTTTTTTATTCAATAAATTTTTATTTGTTTTCTTTAGACCGAGTCCTCCTCGAATCTCTGTCTAAACATACATATATATACCTACTCATAGAAAGACAACGAAAGAGAGTTTCATGGGTTTTCACTTTTGTTGTTTGAAGATTATCAATTTTTACATTTTAAAATCAAAAATTGAAAAAAAATTATGAGTTTTTTCTTGATCTCATTTTCGTAAGTACTGTTACATATTTGATCCTTTCTTTATTGTTTGTATGAGTGTATTTATTAGGGAGAACTCAGATTCTTTCTTTATGTAACTTTTACGTATTTTTAACTTTAGTATGAAATTCGATCTGCAGCTCTCGAAGATCTGGCGTTTCGATAAGAATGTGGGTCCAGAAAACATGGATTCTTCTTCCTTCGAAGGTACAATATCTTCTCGACGTGAATGTCTTACTGTTACGAGTTTCATGTGTTTTTATTTTTTTAGGGCGTAAACACAACGCCGTTTTCTTATTCATTACCTCCCAACGCTTATTTCTTCCATTGGATTCTTCCTCATTGTGGAAATTTTGATTTGAAACTTTGAGTTTTTCACCCAAAAAAAAAAACAAGGGTCAAAAATTGTGATTCTACTTTTTGCGATATGTTCATTTTCAGGAGATTTTAGGGTTAAAGGATTGTCTTTTACTTCTTTCTTATACTGCAGATGTTAAATGCGTTGAAGCACCAAAACCACACTGTTTGAATGTAAGTGAAAGGAGAGAACTGATCCATGCATTGTCAAATCAGCCAGAAGAAGCTTCGGAGCTTTTGAATTCATGGAGCCGAAATGAGATCATGAAGATCATATGTGCAGAGATGGGGAAAGAGAGGAAGTACACTGGTTTAGCCAAACCAAAACTCATAGAGAATCTACTCAATCTTGTTTCTCGTCCTCTGGGAGAGACTTCTTGTTCTGACCGTAAAAACTCAAGGAAGAAGAAGAAGACTATTGGTTATATCATTTGTTGTGAGAATTTAGCTTGTAGGGCTGCGCTCGGAAGTGAAGACACTTTTTGCAGAAGATGTTCTTGCTGCATTTGTCAAAAGTTTGATGATAATAAAGATCCGAGTCTATGGCTGACTTGTGAAGCTTGTCGATTGTCTTGTCATTTGGAATGTTGTTTGAAGCACGAGAGGTATGGGATTGGGACTGATGATGATGACGATGATGGAGGAAGAGTTCTTGATGGTAGGTTTTGTTGTGCATTTTGTGGCAAAGATAGTAACTTGCTCGGGTAAGAACTTTTTGTGTTATGAATCTTATGAGATATACAATGAAAATTGGCTGTTTAGGGAATGTAATGTGTGAATGTGTGTGTACACTAACAGATGCTGGAGGAAACAAGTGAAGTTGGCGAAAGAGACTAGGCGTGTGGATGTACTTTGTTACCGTGTTTCCTTAGGACAGAAGCTGTTAAGAGGTACAAGAAGATATAGGAATCTGTTAGATATCATGGACGAGGCAGTGACGAAGCTCGAGGGTGATGTGGGCCCATTGTCAGGTTGGGCAATGAAGATGGCTCGAGGTATCGTCAATAGACTTTCTTCAGGGTCACAAGTTCAGAAACTATGTTCTCTTGCAATGGAAGCTTTGGACAAAATGGTCTTGCCATCGGAATCTGTTTCAAAACAAGGTTAGTGTGTTTCACATATTAGTTTTGTTTTAAAGTCGAAGATGTTGACTTTAGTTATCATTAGGCGTCAAGATAAACGTGAGAGTAGGAGAGATTCAAGCAAGATCAGTAACGGTAAAATTAGACTCGGAGAAGCTGTCTTCTTCTTTGCAAAACCAGATCATGGGTTTCAGGTTGTTTTGTCGACAGTTGAATGACGTAGAGGGTTCGTGTCAAGTGGATTGTATTGTTTATCTACCTGAGATGAGCTCTACTATCCAAGGACTCGAACCCGAGACTGAGTTCTGTCTTAGAGTCGTGTCCTTTAACGAAGAAGGTGACGTAGATGAGTCTGAGCTTCGGTTCTCAACATTGAAGGATGACGGAGATGAAGCAAGGAACCAGCAAAGTCATTTGACAATCTGTAGCAGTGGTCTTATTGGTAATCCATCTTTGCCAGAAAATGAATCTAATACTGTTAGTAAAAGCTGCAGCAAAGAGAATAATGACAAAGACAACACCGAACACTGTAGTATAGGAGAAGTAGAGTCTGAGCTTGAAGAGGAGAGGCGCTTAAAAACGAAAGTTAACAAGATGGAGAGGAGAGACTTGCTTGTAACACCCTGCAAGAGAGATACTTCTAAGGACAAGCAAGGAGGGAATAAACGATCCAAATCAAGAACAGCAACTGTGAACGAGAAACCTGAGATCAATGCAGCATATGGAGTGGGAGATAAAGACTTGGGTCACATCGTGAAGACGGTTAGATGTTTAGAGCAAGGAGGACATATAGACAAGAGTTTTAGGGAAAGGTTCTTGACATGGTATAGCTTAAGAGCTACTCACCGCGAAGTCAGAATTGTGAAGCTCTTTGTTGAGACCTTTATGGAAGATCTGTCTTCTTTGGGACAACAGCTTGTGGATACATTCTCAGACTGTATACTGAGTAAGAGATCATCAACCAATGGTGTCGTACCTGCTGGTATATGCCTTAAGCTTTGGCATTAAAGCTTTTGAATTCGCCTTTTCATTTATTGCTTGATATTCTAAACCATAACTAAATATTTAGAATGAATGAATGAATGAATGAATGAATGAAATCATGTAAGTACAGAGATGCCATTTGCTTCTGGTATCTAATGAAAAAAAATTCAAAATTAACTGGCTAAATTTCAACTGAATCATGATAATAGAGTTAGAGCAGGGAGATTACACACAAACATTGGCAATTCCAAATCCCGAATAAGAGAAAACTCGCGATGTTTATAAATCTAAAGAGTACAGGTAAGTTCTCCAAGGGGATTAGAACAGAGTCTGAGGAAGAATTGCAGTAGATACGACCTGAGAAATGCAGCTAGAAAGACCATAAATGCATGAGACAGCATGAGAAGGACCTGAAAGATATGTTCAAAGGAGGAAAATTGGTGAGGCAAAGTGATCAATGCAAAAACACAAATTGGGTAAAAAGAGTAACGACAAGATTCTAGATAATAATCATGAAAACTGAAAAGGATTAATCTCTTCGGAGCAGATGATATGGCTTTAAATCCATCCAATGATAAGTAGTTTCTAAATTCAGCTGTTGAGAGACCCATTGATAAAATCAGCACCCAGGTGGGATGATTAGTGTTTTTGCAGTGACATGCACAACTTAATCTTGTTAGATGTTACCAGCGAGTCAAATGTGCAAGGCTGGTTTCATATCCTTTGGATGAATAATGCAGATGACAAAAAGAACCGAGTGAATTGTCTATATATATCTTGTGAGAATATCTTCTGAAATAGAGACCTATACTAACTAAACACTAACAAAACGAGTGCAAGAAGAAAGACCATAAATGAAAGAGTGTCAAAGAATCCATGATACCAATAAAATTCTAAAGCAACAAAATTAAGAACCTGATATGTTCCTAGAATCCATTCTCCGAAGCAGTCAACAAGTGTACGAGCTAAGTCCTACCTAATTCAATCATACTACACATTACAGCTAAACTTATCTTCCAATTTCATGGTGTTGTATCACAGCGAGTTTATCATCACAAAATCATAAACTTGGGGAGCTTAGTGAGAAGCATAACCTTTGGAAAAACTAGCGGTTACGCTCAGCCGGCAAAGGACGGTTAAATCCACCGCGACGGTTCATGTACTGTCTTGGCTGACGCTTGGTCACGGCTCTAACACCACTAACATCAGCACCATCAACTGGTTTACCCTTCGTCGAATCAAATCCAGTTGGAATCCCTAACATCTTCATCATCTCAATTTCATTCACATCCATTCCTTCCTCAGCTTCGCCTCCGCCTCCGCCATTGTCAGCACCATCGTTGCTTCGTTCTTTATCCTTCTTCTTACTACTACTACTACTAGTAGGATTTTTCGCTATGTCGTCTACGAAATCAGATACAACTCGTTTGCGATTCCGTTCTTTCTCATCGTCCACTGAACTTTGCCGAGGCCGTTTCCGCGATGGCGCATCGGGGGAAGGAGTCCTGCGCCTGTGATTTCGATGACGGTCCTGGTCAATCGAGCGGGAACGAGACCGATATCTCTCCGGAGAGCGCACGTGTCGAGCACGGCCGTGGTGGTCTGGAGTACGAGATCGAGACTTTTTGCTCCTAAGCCCTCGGTCTCGGTCTCTATCTCTTTCCCGGTCACGATCACGATCACGGTCACGGTCACGGTCGTCTCTATCCCGGCGTCTATCACGGTCGCGTTCACGGTCCCTGTCCCTCTCCCGCTCGCGGCGGTCACGCTCCGACATAGTGGTGATACGACTGAGGAAGGTCGCTGTGTGTCGGGGTTTAACCAATATCCGCGGAGAGACTCTGATAAATTTCCCCCAATTTTTTCTATCTATTAAACTTATATGGAAACTGGATTTCTTTTGGTTGCCAAAAAAACAAAAAATGGAAACTGGATGTATTTATTTGTTTATTCTAATTATTGGTGAACAATTGTTACATTGGGACACCGAACTAAAACTTGAAATTGAATTTGGAAATTATGAACATAAAAAGAGAGAGCAGATCATCTTATTAAAATTTGTGAAATGATTTAGGGAGATTTTCGTGTTTTCTGTGTTGTCGATCTTCATCTTCGGTAATTCGTCGGCGTTTTCCATTGTCGTCTGGTTCTCATGACGAGCGATTCGCCTCCTCCGGTGAATCTCTCTCATTTTCTTGCACCAATTCTTTCGATCATTTATGCTGACGCTTTTGGCTCTTCTCCAATTGCATATGATAATACTTCTGGTTTTTGTACGATCGTATCTACTAATTCTTCTAGTTCTATTGGTTCTTCTTTGGTCTTAGTTCACCAGTCTTCGCGCTGGCTTAATGTTGCTCGTGGTTCAGTGATTACTGATTTCAAAATAGCTCTGGTGATTTCAAAATAGCTCTGCTTCAATTCCTAATGGTTTACTGGATGATTTAATTCATCTCTGGGACAATTTAATTGTTAGTTATTTATTGGGAAGTTCCTCATATTGACTCAATTCATGGTATTGTGAACAAAATTTGACAATCACCCAAAAAGGATCTCAAGCTTGATGCTAATTTTGTTCCACCTAACTGTGTTGTGTTCGCATGAGATTACTCGTGCTAGAGTTTTGGGTAGACGGTTCTCGCATATTGGTGATAAGCCTATGATTGTTCAAGAATGGTCTCCAAAATCAACTGACCAAGCTCATGAGATGGGTTCTCTTTCAATTTAGGTTGACTTCAAGATTGTTCATGATCATCTTTTTTTCATGGGGATCAACTTCCTTGCTAGTCATGTTAGTAAACTAATCAAACTTCATCCATCAACAGAGAAGTGACTCCAATATGATTTTGCTCGTGTTTTTATTGAAGTTAATCTTGAGAAGTCTCTTCCTCATCTGATTACCTTAGCTTCGACCTGCCAAATTCTTGTTTCATATCCATGGCTTCCATCTAGATGTGATATTTGTAACAAATGGGGTCACTTAGCTAAGAATTGTAGTTCTAGTAAGTCTGGTGATGATGTTTCTATTCTTCACCATACTTCTCTAGTATTTGTTCCTCATATAACAAACAAAGTTGGTCGTTGCTGATGGATTTGCATTAAATTTAGATCTCCCTTTTTCGATTCAATGTTGTGCACAATTAGCTCGATAGACCCAAAATTGCTTGCGGAAAACGAGTGATCTTGAGGTCCGAAAGTTTAAAAGAAAGAGTAAGAGAGCACGAAGAGTGAGGACACGGATTTATAGAGTTCCCCGCCGATTAAACCATCGACGGGTACATCTCTCTTCGGAATAGCTTCCGGAATTCACTAACGCACCTTAACCTGTGTGTTTGATTCAGAGCATAGCTCTGTTACATGAAATCGATCCTCTCTCTCTACTGTAACTCGCTCTCGAAACTCTCTCTCACTCTTAAATGAAGAAGACGACTAGATGGGCCACAAACCGGCCCAACTAGATCGAGCTTACAAAGAAGCTGGGCCGATGCTGAAACTTGATCCATTAGCAAATCAATTGCTAATGGGCTTAATGGCTCGGCCCATACTCGAAATTGAAACGACAAACCATGACAAAACTCCACCTTTGTCGGTTCACTTCTCTCATTTCACTCACTTCACTCATGAGCTAACCCTAGCCGCTGTGAAGTTTTCTCTCGAGTGTTCTTCATCTTCTTCACGTCTCTTCTTCTTCTTCTCATCTCTTCCTCTTTCACTTCCTCTGTTGAAAGGGTTTTGATGTCTTACCTGGTCTTGGATATGGACTTCTTTATGCGCAAAGCATCAGTCGTTCGGCTGTCATCTTTCTCCGATGACGATTCGAATTTTCCGGTAAGATCCTTAGACTTTTGAGTTTTCCTTAAGTTTTCTGGTACCTGCATGAGAAGATCTTATCATTTCTCTGATAGATCTAAAGATCGATTCAACTTCTTTACTTAACCCTCTTTTTTTTTATCTTTTCCGATGAACACGGTGAGTGGACCTTTGGCGGATCTAAGCTCAAGCTTCAGGAAACCGGTAAGAAACGAAAACTAGGTTTTTTTTTTTTTCTTACCGCCTTTGCTTTCTTAGATCTAACCTTCTTCTGGTTGATTTTGATGCAGCTCTCGATCAAAAGAACCATCGTGACCTTTCATCTGACTTTGCATGTAAGTCAGAGACTCTTCAAATTCCCTTTTTTTTTTTTTTATTAGATCTGCTACTGACCCATCGCCTTTTCTTTTCTGTTGACCGTGTGCAGGTAACAACAGATGTGGGTATTCTGCCATCGACTCTGAATGTCGGAATACTCATATAAGAACTTTTAGGTCTCCACCATTCTCAAAGACTGCATGCAGCCTTTGAACTTCTCAGCAGGTATGACTTTCGTGAACATATCTGCTGGGTTTATGGATGTGTGGATCTTGATAACTTTGACCTGTTTTGCTTCCGTCACTTCTCTGATGTAGTTATACTTGATTTGAATATGCTTCGTTCTTTCACTGCACATTCTGTTCTTTGATAAGTAGATAGCACTTTGAGAATCATAGTATAAGTCTACCGTTCCTGTACATAGCTTCATTTCTTTGCATATACCTTGTATCCATACTGCTTCTCTGCTAGCTTCTGATAGGGCTATGTATTCTGATTCAGTTGTAGATAGAGCTACTACTCTCTGTAATCTAGATCTCCAACTTATTGTGTTGTTTCCTAGAGTAAACACATAACCTGAGATAGATCTTCGTTTGTCTAAGTCTGAAGCAAAATCTGCATCACAGTAGCCTTTAATCCTGAAATCGGCATATTTCTTGAATGTTAGACATATCTTAGATGCTTCTGTTAGATAACGCATTATCCATTTAACAGCTAACCAATGTGTTTTTCCTGGCTTTGACATGTAACGGCTGACAACACCAATGGAGTAAGCAAGGTTTGGACGTGATCCAACCATTGCGTACATTAGACTTCCGACTGCACTCGTGTAAGGTATGTCCTCCATTCCTTTAGTCTCTGCGTCTTCTTTGTCTGATGTGTTGCTTTTTAATTTGAATTGTGCTCCTATTGGTGTAGACACTGATCTGCTGTCACTCATGTTGAACGTATTTAGAATTTGTTTGATATACTGTTCTTGAGATAGCTGTAGTGTATTCTGCTGTCTGTCTCTGTATATGTCCATGCCTAGGATTCGTCTTGCTGGCCCTAGGTCTTTCATCTCAAATTGTTTACTGAGTAGCTTCTTGAGATTGACAATTTGTTGTTTCTGAGTTGATGCAATGAGCATATCATCTACATATAGGAGTAGATATATCATATTATCAACTGTCTTTCCCTTGTAGTAAACGCATGGATCATATTCACTCTTTTGGAACTTTTGATTCTTCATGAATTCATTGAACTCTGCATTCCATTCTCTTGGTGATTACTTTAAGCCGTACAATGATTTCTTAAGTAGACACACCTTTCTTTCTTGTCCTTTAACTTCATAGCCTTCTGGTTGATTCATGTAGATTTCTTCCTGTAATGTTCCGTGTAGAAAGGCTGTTTTCACATCCATTTGTTCTAGTTCCATATTCCAATTTGAGACTGTTGCTAGTAGTATTCTAATTGAAACGTGTTTAACCACTGGAGCAAAAATGTCATTATAATCTACTCCTTCAACCTGAGCATAACCTTTAGCAACCAATCTGCTTTTAAATCTTGGCTTTTCTATTCCTGGTATGCCTGGCTTTAACTTGAATAACCATCTGCATCCGATTACCTTTTTGTTCTGTGGTTTGTCTACTAAGGTCCATGTGTTATTTCTGATGAGGGAATCCATTTCCTCATCAGCTGCTTTCCTCCATTTTTCTTTGTCTTTGCTATGAATAGCTTCAGTATAGGTCTTAGGTTCCTCTAGTTCTATTTCCTCAGAACTTGATAGGGCAAATGCAACTAGATCTGCTTCTTCGTATCTAGATGGAGGTCTTATATTCCTTCTTTTCCTATCCTTAGCCAATAAGTAGTCTTCTAGGTTGGTCTCTTCAGTTTCAGAGTGTTCAGAGTCAACATGACTCTCATCTTCACCGATGCCCTCTGGGACACGTTCTAAAATTGCTCCACCTGACCCATCCATACCCTTTGACTGATCTTTATCACCCAATATCTCTTCTAGATTTACTTTGAAAGTTACCCTTCTCTCGGATTTACTTTCTCTGGTTTTGTCTTCAGCTTTAGGTTCTGGTTCTTCTGAAATGGTGTCTCTGTATAGTTCATCTTCATTGAATACTACATCTCGGCTAATTACTAGTTTTTCTTCTTCGATTAGCCAGACCCTGTATCCCTTAGTTTCTGTTCCATAACCAACAAAAATTCCCTTTATGGCTCTAGGACTTAGCTTGTCTTGAGTAGTGTGAATATAAGCTATGCATCCGAAACTTCTTAGGTGTTTGTACTCTGGTTTATATTTTGACCATAGTTCTTCTGGTACATCAAAGTTGATTGATGCTGCTGGTGATCTGTTTATAATATAAACCGCTGTGTTTGCTGCCTCTGCCCAAAATTCCCCATTTAGACCAGATTCTGATAGCATACATCTCACCTATTCCATTATAGTTCTGTTCATTCTTTCTGAGACTCCATTTTGCTGTGGTGTATACGCATAAGTCCTATGTCTTTTAATACCAGCTTCTTTGCATAAGTCATCAAACTGTTTGTTGCAATATTCTAGTCCATTGTCAGTCCTTAGGCATTTTACCTTCTTCCCAGTTTGATTTTCGACTAGAGTTTTCCAATCTTTGAAAGCTTGAAATGCATCACTCTTTTTCTTTAGGAATTAAATCCAGACTTTCTTTGAGTAATCATCTATGAAACTGATAAAGTATTGACAACCTGATATGCTAGGTGTTGTGTTCTGTGATCCCCATAAATCCGAATGGATGTACTCTAAAGTACATTTTGAGGTATGTTTTCCCTTCTGAAAACTAAGTCTGTGAGTCTTTCCCAATGCGCATGTTTCACAAAACCCCATAGCTCTCACATCTCCATTCTTTAGGTAACCTTTCCTGACTAGTGTCTCCATTGATCTTTTTCCCATGTGTGCTAGTCTTCGATGCCACCTAGTAGTTGTGTCAATAGTTGCCTTGACCATATTGACTTATGTGCTTAGTACTCTTCCATCTAAGAAATATAGGCCATTATGGTATTTTCCTGACAGAAATTTGTCACCATTCTCTTTGTAAAACTGAATGTTGAAGTCCTTTCCTTGATAGTAGCATCCTAGCTCTTCTAGCTGACCATAAGAATCAAATTTTTGCTCATTTCTGGTACATATCAAACACCATTTAAGGTAACTAAGTTACCTTCTTTGTTCTCAATCACAATAATTCCAATTCCATTGACTGAGCAGTGAGAATTGTTTCCCATATAGACCTTGTTTCCTTCAAATTCGACTAGGTCTGTGATTAGATCCTTTCTAGGTGTTATGTGAAAAGTACAACCTGAGTCCATTACCCATTCTTCAGTTGTTGCAATTAAGCTTGCAGTGTAGGCTAAAACCTTTGTATCTTTAGATGCACAATTAGCTGATTCCTTTCCTTTTCCATTCTTCTTTTGTGGACAATCACGTTTCCAGTGATTTTCATCTCCACATATCCAACAAGCCCTGATTTCTTCATTGCTCTGTTTTGGTCTTGACTTAGATCTGCCTTTACTTTTTGATCTGCCTCTGTTCTTTCCCGTATTCTTTACATTTCTTTTGTTTGTCCTGCCTCTGCCTTCAACAGTCAACCCTTCTGAATGTGTTTTCTTCCTTAATAACCCTTTTTGTCTTAGGTTAGACTCCATTCCATAAGCTCCAGTTATTACATCATCCATAGTTAGAGTGTCCTTGGCATTGCCGAATTGTAATGTGTGAGTAAGAGGGTCATATTGAGGTGGCAGACTGTTTAACAATGCAATGGCTTGATCCTCGTCTTGAATGGTAACCTTTAGACTTTCTAAGTCTCCTATCAGCTTTAGAAACACATCAAGATTCTCTTCAATTGATTTGTCCTCGTCCATTCTATATAGAGAGAATTGCCTCTTTAGATAGACTCTGTATGCTTTAGTCTTTGTTTGGTAATCTCGTTCTAGTGCTTTCCATTGCTTGAAAGCTGTAGTTTCATTCATTACCTTTCTTAACACTGAGTTAGATAAGCACTGTCCGAGCAGGCTCCTTGCTCGCCGATCCTTTATCTCCCATTGAGGATCCTTTGAGACCGGTTTTCCGATATTAATTTCCTTCCCTGTTTCTTGATCCGTTACAGATATTTCCTCCATTGGCCATACTTCTTCATGATCTTTCTCAATTACTGTGAGAAGGCCATGAATCTCAAATTGGCCTAGCATTCGGTATTTCCATAATCCGAAATCCCCTTTGCCATCGAATTTCTCCACCTCAAACTTACCAGAGATGACTTCCATGCTTAAGTCTTCACCTTCTGTGACAAGTTTGTTGGTTTATGGCTTTCTTGATGTGCAAGTAACACACTAATGCCTTCTGTGAATTTCTTGCGAGGTACTGGTCAATGTCTATAGGCTTCTAAATCTCTTCACGAGACCGAGGAGAAGATGAGAAGCTGCAATAACCGTGAGAAACGTAAGTGTTTCTCTTTTCTTGTACTCTTTTCTTTGTAAGCTCCGAGCTTTATGCGATTCTGCACTTTCTTGAACGTAGGCTCTGATACCACTTGTTGTGCACAATTAGCTCGATAGACCCAAAATTGCTTGCGGAAAACGATTGATCTTGAGGTCCGAAAGTTTAAAAGAAAGAGTATGAGAGCACGAAGAGTGAGGACACGGATTTATAGAGTTCCCCGCCGATTAAACCATCGACGGGTACATCTCTCTTCGGAATAGCTTCCGGAATTCACTAACGCACCTTAACCTGTGTGTTTGATTCAGAGCATAGCTCTGTTACATGAAATCGATCCTCTCTCTCTACTGTGTCACGCTCTAAAAAACTCTCTCTCACTCTTAAATGAAGAAGACGACTAGATGGGCCACAAACCGGCCCACTAGATCGAGCTTACAGAGAAACTGGGCCGACGATGAAACTTGATCCATTAGCAAATCAATTGCTAATGGGCTTAATGGCTCGACATAAACAAATTGAAACGACAAAACATGACAAAAACTATATTCCCGAAAATATGTAGGAGAAAACTCACATCTCCATGACACCAAACAAATAACTTATCCTATTTGAACAAAGTTTACATAATTACTTGATATTAAATTTATGGTAAAAAAATTATTGTTGTTAATATTTAACTATTCAAATTAAATACTTTTCTAATAATTAAAATTTCATTTAGAAGTAAACGAAAACGAGCGACATTGGCTTTGAAGTATTACACCACATTTACATTTCTGTATATAAAATATCAAACTTTACAAGATCCTCTCTTTGTATTTTTAAATTGAAAGAGAATATATTTCTTCTGCTTATAAGTCTAATTTATAAATTTACAGAGAATGGAAGATTCCAGAAATCAGATGTATTCATCTCTGCAGCTGAAGCCGAAGCTGCAGCCACTGAATATGAAACTGAGATTGGCATTAGACATAACCCACGGCTCATAAGATCTACTTGTCTCTTTGAACTACATTCTTCTTCTTCTTCATGAATATTAATAGGTTTCTTCTCTGAACACTATTTTCAATCATTAATTAGTAATGATTAGTTTTTTTTAAAAAAAAGATTCTTAATATTCAAAGCAAAAAGACAAAAAAAGAGTTGTTCAGATATAACTAATTTTAAGTACCTGCTGTTGTTGAACAGATCCTTCGATGTTCTTGTCTGGATTACTCAATATCTTTATTTTCAATTGAAAATAATTTAATTAGCTGATTTTAATTATATTCCCAGCAAAATGAAAGAGTTTGAACTTACAATTATTTGTTCTTGAAGAAACTTTATGTACTCTATTGCTTCGTTAAGAACAGAAGCTGTATCTGTCTGCCAAAAGATTAGGAGACAACATCTGTCAAAACTTGAACAGAAATAAATAAAATATAAAAATTCGAGGAAAAAAATATATTTTTAAAAAACTAGGAATTATATTTGGTCACATATATAGTTAAATGTCCATTTTGGTTGGTTGTTTTTGTGTCGGAGTTTGACTCTAAAAAATCAGATTGTATCGTATTATATTGTCTGAGATTTGAAAGGTTTAAGTTATGGATTTATTTTAGTTTAGGTTTATGGTATGTTAAAAAAAAGTTTATATTTTCTAAAATTTACCTTGCCAAATGGTGAAACCAGTTGCTGAAGCGCAGTGATTCGATCTCCAAGTTTTTCTTTACGAACTTTGAAGCTTGGCAATGGAGATAGTGTTTCAAGTCTTGGTCTTTTCAATAATCGTGGTGAAAAATCATCACTATTTTCTTCTATTTCTTCTGCTTTTTCATTCCTCTGAAACATTCAACACATCAAGTTTAATGAAATTCACTCTAGCTAATATTAGTCATAAACAAAAACAAATTAGGTTTTATTGTATGTTACGTGCCTTTGAAGTAAGATTCTTGCTGTCTTGTGTAATTTGCTCTTTAGACTTATGGTTTCTAGTCTCATGATCTAAGAACGATTCAGCTTCTGAATCGATCAAAAACATGTTATCGGAGAATGAAAAACTTTCGAGCATCTCAGATTTGGCGTTTGAAATTGTACTTTCTGGTTGTAATTGCTCGTTACGATCGAATAATCCTTCAAAGAAACTACTATGCCTTCAAAACATATAAAATAAATTAAAGAAAGTCGAATATTAATTGTGTTTTATATATACGTGGATTTCAAAGTTCGGTTCGAAAAGTTGTATTTAGTTATTAATAAGTTTTATCGATATAATTATTAACATAAAAAATATAAAAAAATTGAACTATATGTAAACTTACATGTTCATGAAATCATCATTATGATCATCGTTAATCTTGCTATCAAAGTTTTGCCATCCAAAATTTATAATCTCAGTAGAACGCGGTAGCGAGTAGCCGGTACTTATTACAGTAGTGGTGTTTGTTGGCGAACTCCACCAAATTCCGGTGGAAATTCCGGCTATCTCAAACTCTTCCATCATGTCCTAAATTATAGTTTGTTTAGTTTGGAAATATGAATTGTTGAAGTTGCATGAGACATGATGTTTGATTACATATTGTATTTATATGTAGGAATGAGTCCATCATTTGAAAGGAATATTATCATTGTTAAATAATATCTCTAGCTACCTCATAAGTCACAACTATATCTTTAACTATTTATGATTATGAAAACAACGTATCTTATTGGACTTATTCTTGTGAATTCATATTTACGTTAAATTATATTATTTCTTTTGCAAACAATAAGAATTATTATATAATTTATCCATGATCGACTAAACAAGTCTACGTTAAACAATTTTATTAGTATTTAATAAAAGCACGAATAGCTACTTTTTTGGAATGGTTTGAAAATATTGATGTTTGATGGAATTGGATAAAGCAAAAAAATATTATATTAGTAATTTAGTAGATGACTGTCTTTTTCAAATTGGTTAGGTAATCTCTATATATATTTTATATGGATTTGTTCTAGTTTCATTGTTAAAAATGTGCACAACAAATTTACAATAGAATAGAGAAAATACGTAGCAAAAGTATATGCTGTGTGTTTTAAGAAAATATATGTTGTGTGCTTTTTAACAATATACGTAGACTTGGATATATCTAATATTTGACAAGACCCTTCTTTGGGTCAAGCACTAATAAATGTAGCAAAAATAATAAAAATTTGATCTGAAAAAATGAATACATATCGGGTATAATTTTGGTTAAATTATATATGGTTAAATGATTATTTTTGTAATTTTTTTATATGTTTCATTGGAGTCTGATTTCGTAAAATCACGTAATTATTTTATCATTTTATTTAAGTTTTGAGAAATTTAAATTATAGAATGAAAATTACCGATTCAGATAAAATATATATATATATATATAAAGTCAAAGTTATCATTTATACATAATTAGCTTTTAATAGAGTATACGGTTTTTCGTGGATTAAGTCATACCACTCAATCGAATTATTTTGTGTTTTAGGGTTTGTCTTCATTTTTACTTTGGAATAGTTTCAAAATCTTCTTTTCATTTTTTTTGAATATATAAGACATGCTCATGTCATCTGATTTTGACTCCTTAACCACAACTCAACAATTCGTTTATTAAAATACTTGGTTAACTTATCTAATCTCATATTATATAATTCTTTATATTTGTATATCTAGAACTTTTTGGAAATAAGCTTTGCAGAGTAAGTCAATTTGGCTTCAAGTTATAGAATATTCCTGAAAATTAAACATGTCTAACTACTTAATTATAACATTTCCACTTAATTAAAACTAAATTTTGTTAATTATACAAATTTTTGACTTTGCTCATTTAATTTTAAAAATCCATTGACTATGCAACTCATCATTTTCTATGTCACCATCTCATCAAATTTTCGGTGTAGAGATTATTATTTTATTTTGTATAAAACATATATGGTGTGTTAAGTTTCTTTTTATAGAGATAAAAGTAAATTTCCGGTCAACCATATGATGTTTTAACCTTATTTAGACACATAAAATAAAACTTGTTTGTTTGACTTTTAGAACATGAATATTACACGACCATATCTTAAAATTTTTGGTAAAATAAATCTTGGGTTTCAATTAATATAAAAAGTTCAGAGTATTTCGTGGAGTGGGAAGAAAATTCAGGAAAAGTGAAGCCATTAAAAGTGGAGTGAGAAAAGTTTTGTTCTCAAATCTCATACTTTAGTGGTTGACGGTAAGTCTATTTAAGACAGTTCATTTGCATAATTAAAGATCGAATAACCCGTCTACATTATATAGGAATTTGGCCCGCCAGTTGTACTTCAATTAATCTGCCATTGACAAAAAAAACAAAAACAAAACAAAAATAGAAAGCTATTTATGGTTTAAGTATCCTTGGCCTTTGATCTAACCACCTTTATGTTTTTTATTTTCATTTTAAAACAAGATACTTATTTATTCATATATGTTGCAAAAAAATTACGATCAAATTAGTTTTCCGATTAAATCGTGATAAAAAATATAGAAAAGTACAAAAATACTCTTTACTATTTGTCAAAGTGTTTATGACAAAAAAAGATTTAAAGTTTCCTAGTTATAAAAAAATTGCAGAACCTAAGAAAAAGACGAATTTTACTAATTAGCCATCACTTCGGTAAGTATCTTTGGTCAAGTTAAATGTCACTTTTGCTACATTTATCACTAAACTTTGATTCTAAAAATTTGTATTTGATTTACGTGATATTGTGATATTGTTACGGGTTTGAGGTATCAAATTTTGGTACAAACCTATTAGAATATGAGTTTCCAACTCAAAACTAATTGACAATGAGTAGAGAAATCCATATCACATAGATATTAGAGATAATTCTTTTCAACTTCCGATGTGGAATGATATTCCTAATACGCCCCTTCGAAATGATGACTCTTTGGTCATTGATCTAAATATTTTCGGGGACTGATCGATGGCAACAACTTTGAATATGAGATGTCGATAATTGGACCAGTTATGGGTAGAACCAGCAATGAGTCGGATCAAGTTGACCTATGAAGACTAGTTACAACGATTTCAGTCTAACCTCATCGTTAGTGAGAGAACGTATAAAGAGTCAGCTAATAATTTGGTTAAATCATGAAACTGAGGTTAGAAATAACCGATATAATGAGATAAGAAGAGAGGTAGAGAAAAACAAAGTACTTGGATAGTTATAATAACATCAACATTAACTTATTACAAAGCAAATGTTTCTTCTTCTAACCAATCTTGGTAAGAACATTGTTCAAACTCGAAACTGTCTCTGAGTAATACTTCTCAGCATCTGTGCTACTCTTTGACCTAGCCGCATAGTCAAGCTTCCAGATAACAAAAAACAACAATCTCAGATCAATCCAAAACATTATGAACAAAGTGAAAAGATCGAATTAAATCTTACGTTGTCGATAGTTTGGAAGAGTTTGCCAGTGAGTTCTTTAAGACTTTGTTTCTCTTCCTTAGGCTTAGCAGAGATAACGGTGTTAAGATCGTAACGGAGGTATGATGCTCTTAAACGGAGATCGTTTTGAACGTAAGGCCAAGCTTTTTTGTCGATCAATGACTTAACGTTGATAATCTCTTTAGCAGATTCTTTGGCTCTAGCTGCAGCTTCTGTTGGTGATAATGGCTGCAAGTAGAATCTGTCTTTCAATGCCAATGAAAAGTCTCTTGCTTGGTCTGAGTTATCTGTTCCAGCTGCTCATACATACAAATCAATGCCACTATCAATCTATGTAGAAAAAAAATTAAGTTACAGTCAAATTAAGATTATGAAATTTAATCAACTAATTAACAGAGAACTTAGTTTGGGATTAAACAATATGTAGTATTTGTTCAGTATTATTTTATATCAGTGTAAAAAAAATCTATAGGCGAAAATCGGATGAATTAAGTGGATAGTGTAATTAGGTAGATTAAGCGGTAAATAAAATGTTTAGACGAAAATTAGAAGGTTGAACCGGCTAATATCTGTTCTTAAAAACAAATTTTCAAAAAAAATAATTTATAAATATTTTTATTCAAATTATACTATATGTTTAATTTATTATAGATAAATATTATTTCCTTTAAAACCTTCTAAACCACCTAAAATTGCTAGAGCTTAACTAGATTACTCATGCAACCCAAATAAAAGTGATTAACAATACTTTTACATATCGATTAAACCGGACTTTTGTTTGGTTCATATACTTAAACCGGGGAAAAAAAAGACTACAGAACAAAATTGAAAGTTACTTTACTTACGTAAGCCACCGGAAGGAAGTGGAGGACCACCAACTTTGATCGGAATAGCTTCAGCAAAAACAGATTTAACAAACGAACCACCAGCTAAACCAGCTGCAACAAGCCCTATCACTGAACGACGACTAGTCTCAGGCACTGTCTCATTCTGCTGAGCCCTGATCACAAGTCCACTTCTTTGAGACCCAACTGTGACTCTCGAGATGTTAAGACGGTTTGAGCCATTGATCTGTAAACTTCCTTCAAGGACGGCTTGAGATGCACCACGTAAACCAGTCATTGAAGTCATTGCTTGAGCCATTTTGTTTTTCTGATTGGAATAATTTGATTAGTGTGAGATTCGTTGAGATATTAAGTTGGTTCTGTGACAAAGATCACCTTATCTAACTCAAGTCATTCTTTAGATTACTTGGATATGATGTAAACCTCTAGTATGTTGACACGTGGCGTTTTGATTCTCGGTTTTGCCACGTAGGATTGAGATCATTAGTGTAGCTAGAATGTGATTCCCACGTGGCAGTATACATGGTGGAATAATCTGGACATAATACCCGGATTCCAAGATCCCAATCTGGATTTGATTCAAAAAAGAAGTTCCAAAACTAAACCATAAATATCTAATTATCTGAACAGGTTTAGAATTTTGGACTCAAAGAACTGGATTCAAAAATCCAAAATTGAAATGAGAATCGAATGAGTACCCGAAAATCTAATTTTATAGTATTTTAAAAATATTTTTAGAGTATTTTATAAGTATTTTGTGGTAATTTTAGATATTTTAATATATTTTTTGAATATATAAGTATTTAAAAGTACTTATAAATATTTTTTGGTATTTTAAAGGTTTTTTGGATATTTTTTAGTTATTTAGATATTGAAGTAATTTTTGGTTTTTCAAATTTAGACATAAACGCTGACATGTGGTCCTGTAGTTACTTTATAAATTTTCAATGCACCAGGAATTAAACCCCTATCTGTAGTAATAAGAACGTGATTTAAAATTCAATAGGCTAATTGATAAAAAAAATTAGACATAAACTGATTCAAACCTGAATAAAATTAATTTGGAATCAAAATAGTAATAGACCCAATATGGATACGAAAATTGTGGATTTGAAAGAACCCGGTCGAAACCTGACACAGGACCCGAATTCCTAGGGTCGTTTCAAAATCACACTAAATTCCGGTTTAATAAACCGGACTAAACCAAACCAAATTAATTTTTATTTCAAATACTTTTGTCGAGCCTTTTGAATTATTTTATGAATTAATATTATTCTCGAGGAGAATTGTAACGTTATAATTTTTTTTTGCCTTCATTGTAACGTTATAATTTCTCTCGAGTCCGCCGATTTATTTTCAAATTTTCAAACAATAGGCTCCTTCTTCCTCCTTCATGTTTCCTTAATCAATAATTCCCAATTACTGAAAAGCTAGAACCCTAATTATTTCGGATTCCTGCCATTGGATCTGGCCATTCTGGAAAAAGCTTCTTCAGTTGGCTCAATCTTTGGGTTAATCAAGATTTTGAGGATATCGACGAGCAGAAGGTGAAGGAATCAATCGATTTTTTGTTGGTTTTTTCGGAAATGTCGCTTCGAAACCAAAATCGCGCTCCACGCACTCCAAGCGTCGTAAGCCTGCTTTTTCTTCCGCTAATTTTCGTTACGAGTTCTTGGGTTTTTCAGTAGATGAGATTTGGATCAGTGGGTAGTGAATATCTATGAGATAAGATGAAAATATAGTGTAATTGATTGATAAATATCAATCTGTGGCTATACTCAATTTTGATTACTGGTTTTGTGGTTTGTATCTGAATCATTTTCAGAAAAAGGAAACTGTCTCTACTATTCCGTTTGATAAGCGAAGGAAAGTGGAGACGCAAGGTACTGGAAGAAGACAAGTGCTTTCGACTTTGAATAAACAAGATGTTGCGGCGAACAGCGATGTGGGCAGTACAGAGGAGTGTGGTAAAGTAGAATTTACAAAAGATGAAGTTGTGGCTTTGCTTAACGAGAGAGCAAAAGCGGGAAAGTTTGACACCAAGGTTTGATAACTGATAGCCAATCCTTTGATTCTCCTGAGATTTCGGAAAGGTTCTTCGCCGTTTCATTTCTTTTTGGTTTCATTTCACTTCAGGCTAAGATTGAGCAGATGACAGATATAATCAAGAAGCTTAAGGTTTGTGTTAGATGGTATCTGCAAGTGGACGAAACTCATGTCCATGAGAAGGAATATCTTCGTTCTTCTTTGGAAGCTGCAGAGAAAAGATGCACAGATATAGGTGATTTAGTTTCCTAAATGTAATGTCCTCACATCGATTTTTGTACACTGAATATGAACATAGTTCCTAATTATGTCTAGAGCTGGATGCCAAGAAGAAAGAGGAAGAGCTACTAGCAAGTATAGCAGAGATGAAGGAGAACATAGCCTCAATACAGGAAAAGTTTCTAAAGGAGGAGTTAAGTAAATTGGTAAGGCTTCGTGGCTCACGAAATCTTTTCTCATTGCGCATATTATCTCCAAAAGAAATCTTTTATCCAGTTTGGTTTCTCTTAATTGGTTTGATTACTAGGATGCAATTGAAAATCACAGAAGAGAAAAAGAATGTAGAGTAGCAGCTGAGAAGCTTCAGGATTCTCTCCGGGAGGAGCTTGACAAAGTGAAAGAAGAGAAAATAGCTGCGAAGCATAAGGTATATAAGACTCCTCCCCCTCTTTTATAGTGTTTATGCATAAATTTTTGGTTATTGTGTTGAATGAGTTTTCTTTTTGATTTCTAGGTTACGTCCCTTGAAGATACGTACAAAAGGCTGCAAGAGTACAACACAAGTTTGCAACAATATAACACCAAACTCCAGACTGATCTTGAAGCAGTTCGAGAGGCACACACTCGTGCTGAAAAAGAAAAATCAAGTGTACTAGAGAACCTTACTACACTAAGGGGCCACAGCAAATCACTACAAGATCAACTAGCATCAAGCCGGGTAAATATCCCTCATCTCCTACGGTCATGTTTTTTGCACCCCTTTATTTTCTGGTGATTGTACTGCATCTTAATTTACTTCCCTTTCTGTGCTCAAGGTATCACAAGATGAAGCAATAAGACAAAAAGAATCATTGCTGTTGGAAGTCAAGAACCTTCGGAGCGAGCTCCGACAAGTCCGTGATGATCGTGACCGCCAGATTGTACAGTCACAAAAGCTGGCTGATGAGATACTAA
>JAKUCM010007105.1:0-18116 GCA_023374145.1 Lepidium sativum | reverse complement strand
GAGAGATAGAGAATTGCTTGGCCGCCAAAAGAAGCCATAACTTGCCAACTAGCTAGCTTCACTACTCACCTTAAGCAAAGCATATACTTTTGTTTTTTTAATAATCAAACATAATTAATCACCGATCAAATCATTCATCATCCTTACATAACCCTTTTTGCAAGATTTGTCGGAAACCGTTAATTAGTTGTTTCAACTTGCAAAAGGATCATCTAAATGTAACTGCAAGTGGCATTTAGCCTAGAAGCATGTGGTAAGTGCATAAGAGACATGCGCTTGCATATCCTGGGATTGAGTCCTCATGTTTGCATTTGCAAGAACTTGGCTAATAGACCGGTCATTTGTAACCCAATATTAACAAAAAAAAAAGTACTCTAATGACTCATGTGTTTTTACAAGCTTGTTGTCGATGTATATTTTTTTATCTACAACTAAATCGATAAAATCAAATAATAATTTATATTGTATAAAATTTTAAACAACATTAAATCGAACTTTAGTGAAAATTTGAAACATATTTATAATCCTCACATAATAGTCGATTATTATATTGTTCATATAATGGATCCGATTGATAGTTCTGTTTGAATAAAATAATCCAAAGAAAAATAAGTAGTTTAATATAAAATTTTGGGCTGAACGAATATAATAATAAATAAGTTTGTTACCGGCATTTAGTATAGTGGCATGTGGTAAGTCCACAATAATTATGCGCACTTACACATTCTGAGATCGAGTCCCACCGTTTGCATTTGCAAAAACTTGGCTAATGGGCCGGCCATTTGTGATCTAATGTTGACAAAAAATTAAAAACGGCTAAACTCCAAAAATAACTCCAAACGAACATTTCAACTGCTTATATACAAATGCACACTTTTTTTGTCAACAACAAACTATATTGGATTATAATTGATCAGCCCAATAACCAAATTCCTACGTAATGTAGGTGGGATATTCGATATTTGGTTATACAAATGAATTATCTTAAATAGATTTACCGCTGACCACTAAACTAAACCCATTTGTAAAAATGTCCGTTTTAGCTATTAATTTTAAGCATAGTTGATAGTAAAATAAGCAACCGTTCGTATAATGCAACCAATCTAAGTGAAAGAGGAAAATACAGTTTTTATTTTTGTGTATTATATTTATACTGATATTACATTTTTTAGACTCTTTTAAATTCTTTGACAAGTCTTTGTAAATCACCAATGGAGCTTCCACTTGTCACGGCGACTTCAGTTTTCCGGCGTAATTCCTCCGCCTGAGTAGCCACCTCACGTCCTCCTTCACCCATTGTTTTCGCTATGACCCGACCCAACTCAACCGGATCGGGTACAGTTTCATCTCCTTCACAAACTCTTACCGCAACTTTTAAATGATCCACAAGAAACATCGTATTCACAAACTGGTCCACTTACATGGGCCAGCCCAATATTACAGGCCCATTAGTTATCGCTTCAAGCACCGAATTCTGACTCAAAAACCCATCAACTGCCACGTGTCGTAATAACTCCACTTGTGGGACCCATTCTCTATTAACAATTTCTCGCCCGGAAACCCGATCCTCGAACCCATCGGGTATAGGTTCTTTTTTACCACCCAAATAAACCGGGTCAGGCTTTTCTCAAGGCCCAAAGATAGAGTATCAGATTGGGCTTTAGTTAAAACCTTTTGACTTCCGAAACAAACGTAGAGAACTGAACTATTCGGAGATCCATCAAGCCAACCCAGCAATTTCGGGTCTATAGAACCTGAATCGGGTTTAAGACCCGACCCGATTGAACAAAGAGGCCCAATTTCAAATACCCGATTATGGCCCATCTTCTGTTTTACATACTCTAGATACTCATCTTCAAGACACTTGGAGGAATTGAAAACAGATCCGTAGCTTAAGAAATTCATGCAGAATTCTTCGATTGTTTCGAGATCTGATGATGTAGCTCGGAGTGATCGTCGGACTACAGACGGAAGCTGACGAAGAGAAGCCATAAAGAGCTTGGGCTCCATCTCCATGAACATCGTCTTTAAGACTTTATGAGACACTATAAAGCATTAGCTTAACTAGTAGAGTGATACGAGAAGAATTCGAAATCTCCCACATGCAATGATTCTCGACAAAAGATTAACAGTAGATTACCATAAACTTCAACGTATATTAGTTTATCACACTAGGTAATTTTATCTTCGTGTCTTGTCCAAAACATATCCACAAATACAAAAAGCTTTATTAAGGAAACGACTTGGCTTCAATCCTGCTTAACTCCACTAGTCTGTTCCGCATGGTCAGGTTTATCTATTGTTTCTGTACCTTGAGCTCCAGTTTCTGCAGACACCTGTGACAAGAAAGTGTAACACTGAAAATGTTCAGAGATCAGATAAAGAGTGAATATTCAGAGATAATAATGTGAGTTCATGGAAGCCTAATGGGATCATGGCCTTTCTTTTTGTTGAATAGAAGCTTTTGTTTCAGCAATTAAACTGCTTCAACTAAGAAAGAATGTAGTTTTCCATGGATAAGAATTGCCAATCAAGCAAGTCAAATCTATTCACTTACTTTGGTGGTGTTGTCATTTTTGGCAGCTGGCTTGAAAGGACAAGCTGGAGGAACTCTTGCTGGCTTCCTGTACTCCCACCCGAGCCATGCGTACACTTTGGCCTGTGTATTTATGTATGAACATACAAAACTCGAGAGTTAAGATAATGGTTGGAGTAAAATATCCAATACTGAAACTACCTGCAAGATTTACTAAAGCATGACCTCTACATTATATACAATTAAAACATTATTCGGTGTGAGAATTCACTAGCAGAACTAAGACTTACTAACATCTTCAATTTTCCAAGAGCCAAACTCAAGCAGATAACAAAAGCTATAGCTCCTCAATTTCCCACTCTTACAAGCACGATCATGATCATGTGTTGTTGCTAAACCCTGAGTATTATCTAATATCTATAGCGATTTCCATCTATATTATCTTCTTCCCTTTTAATTACCTCTTTTCTAATCTTCAATTTTGTTATTGTTCCAAAATTGGGTTTTCCTTATAAACAAAGCTATATGCTTTGAGACTAAGCATAGAGAACACTCTAGCATCTTAAAATTCCAAAATTGTGGGTCCTGACATTCGAGTTTCATGAATCTGATCAATCTTCCGTGGGATGATAAAAAACTTAAGATTATCACGAAAGTAGGAGCCAATTACCATGAAGTAATCGATGATCCGAGGCATCAAATTGATGATTGGGATGAGGAACAGAGGCACCAAACACATAACGCAAACCTGTAAAATTCAGGAACTCCATAGATTCAAACAATCTGAAACGGAAGCTGCCCAAAATTGACAAACCAAAACTAGATCCACATTAAAACAAGTGAATGGAACAAATCTTACCATATTGAAATTAGGGTTATGGACTCAGAAATTGGGAATTTCGACGAAAGATGAATCGCGGCTAAAATTGAAGACTTCCCTCAAGTCTTCCTCGATTTGCTTTATCACTTTAAAAATCTATATAATATATAAAGTGAACCCTCTGAATAGGACAGAGGGTATTGACGGCGTTGACGGAGTTTATCACATAGAAAGCACTTTAAGTTGACGGAGTTTATCACATAGAAAGCATTCTAAGTTGACGGCGTTAAGAATGAAACGTGACTTTGACATATGTACAATACCGAAAAAGCCCTTTTAGCATTGTGTAGTGATTATAGATAGAGTAACGTTTAGTGTTTGGTACACCAACAAATTGGCAAGAGATTATTAATGAATATAATCTTCAAGTTTAATACATGACAGTTTGGACTTTGGAGGCTTACTTTGATCCCAATGTGGTTCAGTAGGATTTAGGCGCAATCTCCTTTGCAAGGAACATCTGCGCAGCGACAAACTGGTTTCCCTGAAGCTTCCCAACCATTAAAGCCACGTTCCAAGATCATGATGTTTTTTATTCCAGTATCTTGTTTCTTCTCATCGAGATAATTCACGAGCCTTCTTGCACATGTTGGGCCACGAACCTGCAAAGCATTGGCTTTAAGGCTTAGCAATCTCATCGTCTCGAGTGAAAAAGAAACAACAACACTTGACTTATGTTAGGACTTCAGACAGAACAAAGTGAGAATTGCCCTAAATCACAGGTTGCTATTCCTTGGAATGCATGAGAATAGATGGACTAGTACGCAAATCATATCAAAAAACAGTTCGATTTTGCGACCTTTTATCATACTTTTGACAGATGAAGGTCACTTTAAAAGGACACACATTGCAGGATCTATTTCTAAGATAACCCAATTGCTAACTTATGAAACGTTAAATTGACCAAAACTTCAACAAAAGAATCTTCTGCCACAACCACTTATATCATTCAAGCATCATGAGACAGTGCTATATCAAATGAACACAAACAAGGGAAAAAGAAGATATTGTGGGAAAGTGAAAAGAGTGTAAAACACATACACACCTGGCTCAAAGCACAATGAAAGACAAGTGTGTCTTTGTCCTTGACATTATGAACGAGCTGAGAGATCCTATCATCAAAAGAGCCACTAGCATAGTGTAGCGACCCAGCTATATGCCCGTCATAATTTCTCTCTTCGTCCCTTAAAATCAAACAATTACTCCATAGTGTTACATTACATAGCTTCATAGAAAAATTGCATTTTTTATTCATAACTTTGTATCAAAACCTAGCTACGAAATAAAAATCGTTTCTTTCTTCACTCCTTAGCCTACCTAACCACAAAAGATTTATTCCAAGCTCATGAGCTTCCTAAAAGTTTTTAGAAAACATTGAGATTCCACTTGATTCACAATCTGATCTCAGAATCAACCAGAAATTCAAAAGTAAAAGACTTTCCTAAAACCCAAATCATTATTACACGGTTGAGCAAAATTAAAACCTAAAACTAACCTAATCGGATTGATTCGAGCTATAATCTGGTAAAGGGTAGTAACTTAAACCGATGAATTGAATCGTGTATGAATGTACCTGACATCTATGATGGCGATATTGGGACTACGATGAAGAGGAAGAAGCTGAGTAGAAGTGATGTAAGAGATGCTTCTCCCCATCGCCATTTTTTTCTTTCGAGTGAAAAAGGAAAAGATACTTCTTCTCATCTAATTCGTTTCTTCCATAAAAGTCATCAACATATTCCATACGAGAGTGAGACCAATTTGAGGTGACATTAAACTTATAAAACTATTTAAAACGTTGTGTTGTGTTATCAAAAAGCGGGGATAGCTCAGTTGGGAGAGCGTCAGACTGAAGATCTGAAGGTCGCGTGTTCGATCCACGCTCACCGCATTGTTTTTTATATTTTCCTTTTTTCTTAATTGTTTAATGTCTTGTTAAAATTAGTAGGCAAGATTTATGTAAAACATATGTAGTGGAAGCAAAATGGTACACAAGAGAATAAAAACCAAGTTTTGAAGAATATATACAAATCCTAGGTTTTTGGGTCTTTGAGTTGGGTTTTTACGAGTTCAAAATTTTTATATTCATAAATGACTTGTTACTATTTTCGTTCGATTCCAAATCAGTTTCATTCGAGTTTAGGTCGGTTCAGATCCGAATTTACAGAACTAGAAATTACTTGAATATTTAAATAGCAAAATTTTTTTTATCAAAAACAAATATCTAGAATATATTTTGGTATCCTATTATATAAAGTTGAGTTTCAAAAATTAGTCAAATCCAACGAGCCAAAATTAATCTATATTTTATATATTTTTAAATAAAATATTATGATTGTGATATCTATTTATATTCCTAATCTTAATCCTACTATAAAAAAAAAAAATTTATCTTTTTTGTTAAAAGGCTTTCTATTAGTATTAGATATTTATCTACATCATATATTATCACTTTTCCTAATTATATTATATAAAAAATTATAAAATTTTATATTCTTAATTCTAACATAAGAACAAAAATTATTATACAAAGTTAATAATTAACAAGATTTTTTCAAGTCTCAAATCCAATAACCCAAAATTATGCAGTATCATATTATATAAAATTGAGTTTCAAATGTTAGTAATCAACAAAAATCTTCCATATGTCAAATCCAACAGTTTGAAATTTTATGCTACCATATTTATGTAAAGTTAGATTTCAAAAATTAATAATCAACATGAATTTTAAAAATATTATCAAAAATATAATATACATCAAGAAAAAAAAATAAAACACGTGCATCGCACGAGTCCAAATACTATTACATAAATTTGGGTTTCAAAGTTTAGTAATCAACAAGATTCTTCTCATGCCAAATTCAACGATTCAAAATTTTATAGTATCTTATTATGTAAAGTTGGATTTCACAAATTATAAATAAACATGAATTTTAATAATTATCTAAAATGAAATATACATCAAAATTTTTGAAAAATATGTGCATCGCACGGGTCCCAATCATATTATATAAATTTGGATTTCAAAAGTTAGTAATCAGCAAGACCCTTCCACATGTCAAATCTAAATATTCAAAATTTTGCAGTATCAAATAAATTAGTTACACAATACATATTTGGTTTTCATATTTATATACGTAATAACCGCAAAACTTTATTTATAGTTTCACGACCAATCTGTCATCTCACCGGACTTCTCTGTAGCCATAGATGAAGACTTGATAACCGCACAACTGTGTAAGTGGCATTATTGGGCCTGAGTCTGAGTTAGAAATATGATTTTTGAAGATTTGTGCTTGTGTCCCTAGTGTATAACTAAGCGTGAGTTTGTGTTTTGGCGTATTTATTGTGTTTATTTATGTTATGTGTACTTAGTTTTGAATATGCGGATCTTAAAATATCAAGTTTTTCAACTTGTTCTAATGATATATTCAAACGAATCAGTTGACTTCAAATAAATTAGTTTTGTGATACATATTTGTTTTGCATACTTATATACATAATAATCACACACAAAATTATTTGTAATTTAACGTCCAATCTATCATCTCACCGGACTTCTCTATACCTGGAGTTGAAAACATGATAACTGCATAACTGTATAACTGGCATAATTGAGCCTGAGTCTGAGTTAGGATATGATTTTCGAAGATTTGTGCTTGTGTCCCTAGTGTATAATTGGGCATGTGTCTGTGTTTTGGCGTATTGATTGTGTTTATTTATATTATGTGTACATAGTTTTGAAAGAGATTTTAAGCATCAAGTTCTTCAACTTGTTTCTAATGATATATGCAAACGAATTAGTTGACTTCAAATAAATTAGTTATCCGATACATTTTTATTTTGCATATTTATATAAGTAATAACCGTAAACTATGTTTGTCATCTATATATCTAAAACCACAGAAGCTATAAACTTATATATCTATTCACGTGAAACATGTGAGTATGAGTGGACCATCTGAAGGTGAAGGTAAATAAGTGTTTTATTTGATGGGGACAATGTTGTATATACACACTATGGTTCCAATGTCATTTTCTGAATTTTAATAACTATATGATAGATTTTTAATTAGTTTTTGGTTTTGTGATATTCAATTAATTTTACCTACGAAAATTCATAAAACGTGTGCATATCAGATACCTATATCCTATTATATAAAGTTAGGTTTCAAAAGTAGTAATCAACGAGAGTTTTCTATATGTCAAATATAAAAGTTGGATTACAAAAGTTATAATTTTTACTCTCTCTCTTTTCCTCCTCCAAAAGTAAACTACATTAAAAAAATTCATAAAACTCGAGCATCACATTAAGTTTCGAAAGTTAGTAATCAACGAAACTTTCCACAACTTAAATCCAACAATTCAAATTTTATGGAATGGTGATATTGAATTTTAAAAATTATTAATCAATTTTTTTAAAAAATATTATAAAAATGTAATATTCATCAAATCTAGTCATGTCCAATTGGGATATCAGATCAAGTTCAGTTTGGATTATTCGGGTTATAGGTTATTCGATAAAATAGTATAGTTACCAAATTAAATCAGAATTTATATCAAATCGAATTTTAATTGGTTTTGGATTTTTTAATTAAAACCCGAAGAATTTCTATTATTAAAATTTTAATTTTTTAAAAAATTGATAAATTAGATATCATAAAATTCAACCAGTAAAATTTAATTATATTAAGCAATAATAGAGTTACATGCAACTAATAAACTGAAATGTTAATTGCTTAGATAGATTTAAAACTAATCATATTATATATATTATAATAAATAATAAACATATATAACTACATATATAATCCGATCATTTGGACTATACGGGTCTAAACTCGACCTGAACCCTAATTTATCGAGTTCTATAAATATTACTATATTATATTATTTCGGTTCGGTTTATTCCGATAACCCAAATTAAACAGCGGTAATCAAATGCGTGCATCGGGTCCACCTCCAGTAGATACATATACATATGTGTATTTCCAGATATCCGAAAGTTACACTCTGCGAAGCTTTTGGTCTTCTTCTCGTCTGTGACAAAACGGAACCGTTCGTTGGCGCTTAATTTTAGGTTTTAGACCTAATGCCGCGTCGCCGGAGTTACACCTTCCATGGTGGCGGAATAACAATTGAAGAATTCGATGAACCTGAAGTGGGAGAAGGAGAAGAATATGGGTTTGAAGTTGGAGACGGAGGAGAAACCGAAGAAGAAGAAGATACTGACGAAGAAGAAGAAACCGACGAAGAAGAAGGCACCGATGAAGAAGAGGAGGAAGAAGACGAACGCCAAACCAGGGAAATCATCGATGTGGTAGATTCACCTAGGGTTTCACAGAAGGAGAGTGAAGAGAAAGAGAATCAGACAAAGTCACAAAGTGTTTGTTCGACTTCAGGATCGCAAGAGAATGGGGAATGGAAATTCGGCGAAACTGAGGGATTATTCTGTTTGATCTGTATGGAAGTTTGGACCAACGGTGGCGAACACCAAGTCTGGTAATCTCAATTTCTGTAATTGTATGAACAAATTTTGGGTTTCTTTAACTTTTGAGATTTGTTCGCCTGTGTGAAATTCGTTGGCTCTTCAAATTCTTTGATACAGTAGGAGTTAGATTTTTCATGATCAATTTTGATATTCTTGCTGCTTCATCTAGTTCTTAGTTGATTAGGAATAGAGACGAACGTCCCTTTCCATTAATTGATAACTCTGGACTGGTCTAAGATTTTGAATGCAACTTATGCGGTTTTCTTGTATTTTATATGTTTTGATATAAGTTGTCTACCCTGTGGACACTTGTATGGATTTTCCTGCATCAAGAAGTGGTTACAGCAGCGACGAAGTGTAGGAAAGGTATGTTGTGTGGCTGTTGTTATGTAGTTTTTCAAATCCTTTAGCTGTTTTTGAGTCACATTGGCTGTTTTGTTTGTTTAGTGTCCCCAATGCAACCGGAAATGTAGCCAAAAAGATGTCAGAAAAATCTATGCATCACGGATTGTCGCAGTAGATGATGAGGCACAGAAGGTCATATATTGAGTGTTCTTCTGAAATACATACATTAAAGCAAATCTTGGTAATGAGAATCTGATATTCTTATTTAATTTGGTATTCGCAGAGAATCTCATTTCTCGAGGCCAAGTTAAGTTCAGTTGAGCAGAAGGTAAGACAAATTACTGATTGGGTAGTTCATGATATTGCTATACTCCATCAGTTCTATTCTGAGCTTGGTTCTTTGTATTGCTTTTAAATCATTCGAAAGTAGATTTTCTTGAGTACTTAGACCTCTTTATGTCTTCATAATTAGTTGTCTATGTGGGTCGAGCAATATTTCTTACATGTGATGCAGACTGCAAGTTGGAGTAACAAAGAATCTCAATGGAGAAAAGTGGAAGCAGAGTTACGTGTAGAAGTTAATAAGCTTAAGAAGGTACACTCTAAGAGTATATTGTTACTTGGTGACTCTTAACATACTGCTTTAAGCCTGGGCCGATTGTGATAGTTTTTGTTTAGTGTTTACTCTAGTAATTTGTATCATTTGGAAGGGACCTGAGTTTGACTAAAAGTTTCCATTTATTTTTCCTCCGACTTAACATTACGTCTTTGTTTTGTTTTTTTTGTTTTTTTTCTATCACTCATGTTACTCCTCTTGTTGTATCATGGCTAGATATTTTGTTTTTGCAGAAGATAGCTAATATGGAAAGTACGACTATGGGTGCACATAGACAGTCTAATGTGGCTTCGCAGCAGCAGTATATACCTGGTAAGCACAAAATAACATGCTTCATGGTTGTAACGCATGCAGCTTTGTTAACATTACATCTATTTATTAGATCAGATATGATGTGGTTTGCTTTTCTTCCTTAAATCCTTTACTTTTCAGATTCCATGCTTGCACCATATTGTTGTATGAATTGCATCAATGCATATGCTGTCGTGCCATTGTTTTCATGCTGACCTTAGGACGTAATTTATGGCATTTCATTACCAAATAGTGATAAATGTTTTTCTTTCCCCTCTGAAATTCAATGCATATATCTTCCTAAACAGTTGTAAGCGCATGCCTGCAGGTCATAAGATCTACCAACAACACCATGAACATACTTTTTGCAGCTTCAAACATCAGGTGTGGCATAGTGCTCCATTTTAGACACATTGTTTTATAGTTTTTGGCTGAAGTATTGTATGTCATAAAATTTCGTTGATGGGTGCACACATTATAAAGTTCCTTTTCATTCATTTTTCCATAGGGAGAACTACTAGTTAATGGTGGACGTATATTTGACATAGATGGTGGTAGACAAATTTTATTATTAGCTCGTAGGCTGTCAGGTGCTGGTGGAAAGTTTGTGCTTACACAAGTAAGTTTTTTTTCTTTGCCTCTTGTTTCTGAGCTTGCACTACTTTAAAATGATGCAACTATATGACCTTCTCCTAAAATATTGCAGATGAGCCTACATTCTCCAAGAGAGACTGATGATATATTGTTGCCTCCTACCACTAGAGCAATTAAAGATCTTCACCTTTCTCCTCACAATAATGGGCTTGCAGTATTTGGTTCTCTAGGAAAAAAATTATCTGTTATAAGCTTGGAGAGCCACAACACTGTGTTATCTTATGATCTACCTGCTGCACCTTGGTCTTGCTCTTGGGATCTCTACAGCTCTCATCATATTTATGCTGGTCTACAGAATGGAATGGTTTTGATATTTGACATGCGTCAAACCACAGGACCTTTTGCATCGTTCAATGGATTAACAACCAATCCAGTTCATACTATCCATCATCTCTCCTCCAATATCACTCCAACTACTGATGTGCATTCTCTCTTATCTGCTTCTTCCATAGGGCTGTGCCACTGGGACATTGATGGCAGTGCAGGAAGGTGAGGTTTTATGTTTTCCTGACAGTGATACTTGTTCACATCTCATGGAACTAAACCTACAATTCTCAGTTGACTGAAAATAGATGACAGAACTTTAGCATTTGCTTAAGCTTAAGTTTTTCAATGCATTTTCTAGGCTCTGACCCATTGTATTTTTGTTTTCTTCTTGTTTTTTAGCCCATCATTAGTTTCTGAAACGGGAAACCCAGGAGTTTGCATATCCTCCTCGTATTGTCCTCGCAGCGAACATATAGTAGCGTCGTATAGGCCAAGAGTTGGATCTTCTGATGATACAGTCCCAACTCAGACTCAGCCTTCATTGACTCAAACAGGAGTCAGTAATTGTAATAGTGTAGATGGACTTCATGTTTGTCTTAAGAGAGGAGGTGCTGTTTCTTACTATGAGAAAGTGTCATCCACACAAGCTTCCGTAGATACCATTCGTTTGCCAAGAACAGCGATTATTGACTTTGGTGAGAAAAGGAATCCACTCTTTGCATCTTGTAATGAGTCCACTCGAGAACTCTTATTGCAAGATCCTTCTTCTTTTGCTGTCTCTCAACGGTTCCCATTGTCAAGTCATTACCCACTTCAAGACGTGAAATACGCTCGTGTCGATGGTTCAGGTCTTCTCGGTCTCCTAACAGATGATACATTGCAGCTTCTTAGGAACTAATTGCCATGAAAAATGGCCGAACTGGTTAGATTGATAAGCTAATGTAAAGCGGCTAACTTGTTTATCTTTTGCAACTATCTTCAGACGCTCATATTTCAATAACGAATCTAATCCTGCAACACAATATAAATCCTTTTTGTATATAATTTTTGTTTTTGGTAGATTATATTGGGTGACAACTGGTCGGCCCAATAGTCAAATTCTTCTATAATATACGCAAGTAGACTTACCGTCTGTCACTAGACTAGATGCTATTTGCAATCTTTTTTGTATATACTAGTAGTATCAATTTTAATTATTTAATCTATAGACTTGAGAAATATGATTAAACAAAAAAAACAACTGAAACAGTTTCGAATTTATTTGATGCACAAAATAATAATATCAAAAAAAAAAAAAAAAATCCGACCTGCCGGAATCGAACCAGCGACCTAAAGATTACAGCAACTACTACAGTCTTCCGCTCTACCAACTGAGCTAAGGTCGGTCGTGTTAATTATATCATAATACTTAATTATATACTAATCTTTAGTGGTTTTGAACACATGCCATTGGTTTCTGCTTTCTCTTTTCCAAATTCTTCTGAAATTTTTGTCGGCGTCGTCGATTCTTCTCGTCAATTATCCTAATTAGCTAAGGTTAAATCTCTCTTTCTATCTGTGTTGTTTATGAATTTGCCAGATTGTTGTTAATTGGAATGAAGCATCTCTGTAATCTCCTCCATTGGTGAAACCCTTGACACAATCCTTTTCTTTTGATTAGTCCCATGAACAGTTTCGTTCTTTTAGGGTTCCAGAACTTCACGTTCACCTTCTAATCTTTTTGTGTTTTGGCATCCAGGAAAAGTTTTAGGGTTCTTCCCTTATGGAATAAAAATATGCAATGCTTCTTCTGATTGTGTGATTCATATTGTAGTGCCAATCTGAGTCTTAAAATGACCAGTAGTTGCTATTGAATATGGTTGCTGAGTATCTTGGTTTGACAAAGTGTTATTGTTATGTCGTGGTTCTTGTTAAAGTGATTACAGTATTTTGTTTTTTTTCCAGAGTTTTTTCTGTCTCGGTTCAAGTGTCTAAGGTTCGAGCATTCTGATCTTTCTTTGATTCTACGAGGGATCTTTGTAAGGGCAATGAAAGCTAATTGTGATTCTGACAATGTTTCTAGTAATTCAAGCAATGATAAAGAAGAATCGACTGATAACTTTGTCAATCATGGTAAGCTTTGACACCTTTGGCAATTTATGGTTCATTGTTTTGACATTTTGGTCTGATCATGGTTTATTAGTAGATGGGTTTGACGGAAACTCTGTGACAATCAAGGAAAGCTGATTGTCTGAACAGGTTTATTAGTGTCAGATTCTAGGATTAAGTTCTTATGAACAACATCTATCTGGCTCAGTTTTCTTAGAAGAATGTAAATATATGATCACATGAGTTTAAATTGTAAAATTGCTCTCTATCGTGCAGCCGAGCTTGCCTGGCAAGATCTGAGAAAGAAGTGGGTCGGAGATTCATCTAAAAGGATTTCAGAAATGCCTGTTAAACATGTAATATGGTACATAACAAAGCTCATTCATCATTGCTCAGCACTTTGGAATCTTCAGGTTTTACATATGTCAAGAGTTTAAAAACTCTTTCTTCAACTCTAATCTTTTGTAGCTTCAATGTCTCTTATGAAGATTTGCTTCTATCCAACACTCCTTTTCACAAGCCCATTCCTCTACCTGTGAGTTCCTACAATTTTCTTAAGTTTGTTTTAATTGTTCCTTCTTAAAACCAGGCCACCGAAACCCGAAACCCGAACCGAAACCAACTCGAAAAAGAGTACCCGAAAAAATACCCTAATTTTACCTATATTTATATACCCGAAAAACCGAACCTGAACCCGAGCCGGAACCGAATTAAGAACCGAATGGGTACCCGAAATAGTTTTGTTAAATTTAATCCTTTATAGACTTATTTCTATTAATTATTTACTTATTTTAAGTTTTTATATAGATTTATATATAAATACCCGAACCCGAACTATACCCAAACTGAACCCGACCCGAAAAATAGAAATACCGAATAAGTCCTAAATCAATAGAACCAAAACCTGAAAAGACCCGAACCCGAACCCGAACGGCTACCCGAACGCCCAGGCCTACCTTGGACCTTGTTTCCTTCAAGAACAATCAAAACTTTTACACCCGCATTGGTATTAATTTTGCCTATGTGAAAATTTGCAGGAAATGGTGGATTTTCTGGTCGATTTTTGGCATGGAGATGGTCTTTTCGATTAGGTAAACAAGGAGATTCTTAGTATAGAATATAGTTACAGGCTCTAATCCATTTAGGTTAACCAACATTTCTGGTATTCATTAATTGTCATACCTTAAGTCTTGAGCATGTTATGAAACAGGTTTATTAAATTTTCTTCCCAAAGACAAGGATCATGCTTATGTCTAATCATTTATTATACTAAATGTGTGCGTAATTAGACCAACATAAAGATGCCATTTGGTTGACTTAATGATGATTACCATGTGATATAACAGATAATCCCGATATGATATTTTGGTATTGATAAAAAACGTGTAGGATCGTGATTAGCGGGACTGCGTTTGGTGATTGCGATTAGGTGTTGCGAGTGGCGCACTAACTCATTTTCCTCAAAGAAAATCAAATGTGAATTCGTTGACTGAGACTATAATTCGTTCAATGAAAAGGAAACTTCTAAAATAGTTATAAACTTGTTATTATTTTATTTCTAACCAAATATCTATGGCAGTTAGCCTGCTACTAGACGGTAAATTCACTTAAGTCAGCGTATTTGTATAACTCGGAATCGAATTTCTCTGTCTACATTAGATAAAATTTTGGCTATTAGACCGACCTGACACAATATAATCTATTGTTAGAAAAAAAAAAAAAACCAATATCTACTCAATTTTGACCAACAAAATTACAAGGACTAGTTGTCCAGTTAACATTGTCGACAAAAGCCTGCAACTTTATCAGTCATTGTACTGATTTTAGCAAATGATTTAATTATCAGGTTCAACGTATATGGAAGAAATTTTAAAAATGTTATTCTGTAATCCGATCAGGTAAATCTCAATTTATAACCATTTATCATGCATGATTTGACCAAACAAACTCTCCAAAATTGTCTTTTGTCAATTTTTATATTTATTAAGAGAGAAAGGAGGAAATTCTATAATTATACAAAAAAATGAACACTAACTAATCATCTAATTCCCGCCTATTTCGTATAAGAATTTGGTTACTGGATCGGTCAGTTGTGGCTCAATATATTATCTGACGTTGACAAAAAAAAAAACTAATCCTTTAATAAAAGAGCCAAAAAATCAGTTATATGATTCAGATACATAAAAATTATATCAAAAAAGAAGGATCTAAAAGAATCTTAAAACATAAATTTTTGTATGCAAAGAGAGAAAATACATCAATTATCCAGAGCTAACACTATCAACAAGACATTCACGTAATCCGTAATTTTTGTATACAAATATGATCTTTGCTCTTTTTTTCCATTCAACGTAAAAAAGAAAATCTTGAATGGGCATAGCTTTTGTCTTTCTCTTCTCTGTTTTTGTTATTCAATTTTTGTTCTTTGGTCAAATATTCATCAATCATCATTGTTTTTTTGTGATTTTGTTTTCAGATTTTTGGTGGGTTTTAGATAAATTGGGTGTGGCAATAAAAAGTTTGGAACTTTAGAACAAAAAGGGAAAAAATAAGATATTGATAAATAACGTTTTTAATTGAAGAAGAATCTCGTCACTTGTCTCCAAAACCAAAAATTCTTCTTCTGTTTTCTCTTCATCTCCAGCAATCTAAAATTGTTGCCGGCGAAAATTCATTTCGAGTCGTCGGAAAAGGTGAGAACTTTGAGTTATTCAACTCTTCATAAATCCATAAATACTTCTCAGTCTGCAAAGGCAACGACTTTGTATTGAATTCTTTAACATTGGCGTTACAAATTTTTGGGTTCTCTTTTCGTAGATTTTGATCCTTACATTTGTTTTGGGTTATCAGGAGAGAAGAGATTGATGGAGATCGACAAAGCGATCGGAGAAAGTGACGATAAGAGGTTGAAGACCAAGTACAATAACGCCATCTACGTCATTAGAAGAGCTCTTGCTCTTTACTCGTGAGTTTTCTCTTTTTGTATATTAGTTTGTCAATTGTATTTAGTCTTCGATTTCAGATTCATTGTCTTGAAACTTGTTGGTAAAGAGATTTTAAGGTGAAGCAAAATTTGTCATCTTGTGTGATTTATCTTTGAAAATCTGAAAAAGGTTACATTTTGATGAGATGTCGTTATTGGAAGTTGGATGTTGAGAGATATTTTCTGGATTTAGTTGAAGTGAAAAGGATATTTAGGATCATTGCGTTAAAGTTACTACTAGTGATATTATCGTTTGAGAAGATCTCTTTCTTAGGATGAATTTTCAGTATTTCTAACTATATTTGGCCATCTCCATTGCACAATCGAAATGATGATCTTGGTGTCTTTATAATCGATTGTAGTGAGCAATACCTTATCAGATATAAGTGTTGACGATCCATCCAATAATGTATAAATGTTTTGTACTCTTAGGAAATGAAAGATGTTCTCTGTTCATTACTTGTTTGCCATGTTTGTGTTTGCTATACAAACATTGCACAAGGTAACTAAATGCAACGTCTTTACTGATTCTTGAAAATATTGAATTTGTTGACTTCTACAGTATTGAAGAGGTCGCCTTTAGTTTTAATGGAGGAAAGGACTCTACTGTAAGTTACAACTGTTCCCTTCTAAAAGTCTCGTGTTTTGATCTTTTATTTTTCAATCCTGGCTTCTAGGTATAATAATGACTCTCATCATAATTTTAGGTGTTGTTGCATCTTCTTAGAGCTGGCTATTTTTTGCATAAGAAAGAGCAAAGTTGTTCTAATGGAGGTCTATCAAGTTTTCCAGTTCGGACCATATATTTCGAGAGCCCTTCTGCCTTCACTGAAATCAATGCCTTTACATATGATGCAGCTCAAACGTAAGAAAAGTATTCTTTTTACGCATTCATTTTTCTATCTTTTACTGATATCTTTAACTGAAGATGACAGCATTTCGGGTAAGATTGTTAAACCTTGTATGCTCTTAGAATGATAATATCTAGTGGTTAGCTAATTATATTATCTCTGTGTGCAGTTACAATCTGCAACTTGATATCATCAGGCAGGATTTCAAATCCGGGCTGGAGGCATTATTAAAGGCTAACCCTATTAGAGCTATTTTTCTTGGTGTCCGAATTGGTGATCCTACTGCGGTTAGCTTCACCTCGAATCTTTAATCTCAAGACTCAGATGCAAATATGTTAGTGTAAAAATATGATCTCTGTGATTAATTACTTCTCACTGACTTTTTCCAGGTTGGGCAAGAGCAATTCTCTCCTAGTTCACCTGGATGGCCGCCTTTCATGAGGGTGAATCCTATATTGGATTGGTCGTACAGGTATCTTTTTTCTCCTTAATCATATCTTCTTATGTTTCATATATACCAGCAAAATCTTAAGCCCAGTTTTGCTGGTATAGATTTTGTATAATGAGAAAGTCTATTAAACTATCAACTTTGGTGGACACTGTAATTGGTTTCGCCGAACTATAATAGTCTAACCCAAATAAAGGCAGAAACTAGAGCAATTTTTACAGTGCTGTGATCTCTTATTTTCATTTGCTGCTTGGGTTTTGGTTCTTTATTTTGAATTTTTCTAATGTTTATTATGCAGAGATGTTTGGGCATTTCTCCTGACTTGCAATGTCAAATACTGTAGTCTTTATGACCAGGGGTAAAAGTCCTCTCAAAAATTTAACTTTTACGAGCTATTTCTGTCTATCCCAATTTGTCTTAGTTTTTTTTGTTTCTTCTCTGAAATATAGATATACATCAATAGGGAGTATTCATGATACTGTCCCCAATGCATTATTGTCAGTTAACGACACCAGCAATAAGGAGAAATTCAAACCTGCTTATTTGCTTTCTGATGGGAGATTAGAGAGAGCAGGGAGAGTCAAAAAAATTGCTTCAATCAATAATGACACAGATACTGAATCACATAAACACGAGGTGTTATTGGCGTCAGTCTCTCTCTCTCTC
>JAKUCM010007104.1:0-20766 GCA_023374145.1 Lepidium sativum | reverse complement strand
CTATGTTATTGTGTAAAATATAATATTATCAGATCATTATGTCTCTCTATTACTTCAACACACCTAATTTTTTATAATTTATAAAGGTATTTACGTAAATGACTATTTTTTTACCTAATTTTGAAGTTATCATGGTCAAATTCTTAATCTTATAATCATCAAGTGTGTTCACTCAATTCACCCTAAAATATGTTGTCAATCATAAACATATATAAGATTATTTGTATTTTTGTTCTCAAGAAAGAGCATGTACGTACTTTCAATAAAACAATTCAAAAGATAATTCTAACATTAATATATATATATATATATACATATATATCGATGTGAAGATATAGGCCATGAATGGAGAGATGGTTTTTGGTTTTTGATTTTCTATTTTCTAATTTTAGTTTTAGTTTATAGTTTTTGAATTTGTTACTGATTTTGGTTTCTAAAAACTTCAATAACTGGTTTTTGGAAACAATAACGATAAATTTTTAAAAACTAGTTTTTTTATTTAAAAAAAACTATAAACGTGAATGTTGATAGTTAAGAATCAATTTTTCAAAAGTAAAAAACAGGTTTTCAAAATCTTGAATGGTGTAAAACAGATTTTGTGAATACCAAAAACCACTCCTCAATCAATACCATAGTTTTTCAATAGTTTTAGATGAATTTTAATTGTCCTTTTTCTATAGGGTTCACTATATTTTATACTATTAACTAATATTAGCAAAAGCTAATTTCAGACTTAACCGCAACTCCAATAGTAATTCAAATCTCTTTTCAACTTTTATATTTGAAAAAACTTTTTTCTAATAGTGTTTCAAATCTCTTTTCAAATTTGAAAATCTTAATTTGTTCCTTCATTTTTTAAATCAGTTTTTTTATTCACAAAATGATCTTTAAACTTTTGCTGATTTATAATGGTTAACTTCATGTGTAATGGTTGACTAATTTATTTTGTGTCATCTTATTACAAAAATTATTTAAAACATCAACAAATAAACTAAGACTATTGATTTAGAGCATAACATTATGCTTAATAAATAACAAACCATAATTTAAAATATATAATTATCATAAATATTAAAAATAATATATCCTAAACATAAAAAACTATTAATCTAATAATTTGGTAGATTGTTTCCATATCCATTAATATTTTCAATATATTGTCCTAAAGAAATAGATGTCATAAGAGTTTCTTGATCAACTTTTTTTCTTAAAATTTTTGCTTGTTGAACTTGAATATGTGCAAAAAGTTCATTTTTTAATTTAAAATGCATTAATTGATCATATATGCGAGAAATATAGTAGTAATGATGTTTAGCTAATGTTTTTTTATTTGTTTTATCTATTTTATATTAGGTTATGAAATTTCATGATTTTATTAATGTTTTAATGGAGTATTTGTTTAAAATAATACATGTGGGTCAAATATATAGATTTAAAAAGTATAAGAACATTTTAGAAATTATTAATAAAATAGATAAATCAGTATAATATTAAAAATATTCATTTGAAAAAACCTATCGGAGTAAATCTGTTATGCATTTATAGAGAACTTCATTATTTAAAAAAAAAAAAATAACCATTAGAAATGGTCTAAGAATATGTTTGTTAGTGTAAATATTAAATTGAGCTTCTACGTTGTTTATAATGTATATAAAAAACTAAAGAGCACCAACTAATATATTCAGCACAAAAAATCTAGTAATGCACAAACGTAAAAAGAGCTAGCAAAAACATTATTATGGGTCATGAAAGCTAATAAAAAAAGTAATGAATTGATAAAATACAAAGAAATAAAAAGGTAGGAATTAATAAGAATACAATATAGATACAACTCATGGTGATGGTGATAGCTTGGTGGGGGCTTTTAGTTGTAAAGTTATGACTCAAAACACGCTTTGTTATTTATTTATTTATTTATTTTATTAATTGTATTAATGATGAATTCTCATGTGCCTTAGTATCTTCCCTCGACTCTCTTCAATTATTACATCTTTTAATATTTCATCTCCACTTTTTCATTTTTTTATTTAATTATCCTACAACCTTCATTTATTCATTCTCCATCTGTATATACATTAACGAACTCTACATCAAATTTATGATATTAACAGTTGAAGCCGTAATTTGTTTAGATATTTAAAACCCTAAGTGTTAGAGAGCTTTATTCACATTATTCCTCAATGTCTAAACTATATAGAAGAATCTAATCCAAAGTGTTAAATGGTTCGCTCGTGACTATAATTTTGTAGAATTTAATCTACCTTTATAGTTTATCGGTTAATAATATATGTCGCAATCGACCAAAAAAAAACTAAAACCCTAGAGCCATTGAAATTATGCGAGGACTCTTCTCCAATAGTCTTAATTTTTATTATAAAACATGACGATTTTGAGGAATAATTTTCACCGAATTGCAGTACATGTAATCAAAATCGACAAGTAAATAATTCGAGAAATTTATGATGGAGTTCGAATTACTTACTATAAATTAATAAGTATTTTTAAAATAGTAAAACTTTCAAAAGATATTAAAGGGGTTAATCTCTAGGTTATGTCCACATTATCTTTAACTAAAAAATTATGATAATTCAAATAAGATACATATACCATTACATTATACTCGATGTTAAATGTTTACATAGCTACAAAAGAAAAACTCTATTTATAATAAGCTTTACAACACACACGAATAAACAGCCACTAAACCCAAACTTATCTAAAAACCAATGGGACCGACCATAATCATATTTGTCTTTGATCACATCAGTTTCAAGAAATCGTATCAAACTCACATGCAATCAAATTCGTCCTCTCCTCGCGGCTTCTGTAATCATATCGCTAAAAATGGAACAGTGCTTTACTTTATTCCTTTATAGATTGGTCCCAATAGTAAGAAACATCAAAGTGTGGGAAAAAGCCCAATAACTATAATATCGGCCTATTAATATAATGAAACATGTTCAACCATATTCTTGAGTCGAAGTCAACGATATTTTATGACTTCTATTCTATTCTATTCTATTATGTCAGCTAACAAAGATAAGTCTCGGGACGAGACTGTCTACTCCTTAGACTGCCCAAGATCAATTAGTAACCATTTGGTTATTTTGTCTAAATCAAATATTTTTACTAATCAATTGGTTATACTAGTTTAAGACTTATAAAAAATATTGATCTCCATTTCCTCGAAGCCGAAAATTTTCTATAAAATGTTTTGACTTAGTACGTATAGTGGAGGAACCAAAAAAATAGCTAGCTTTTACATCTTACTTGCAGGACACTAGTGGTTTGAAATAATTTATTTTCTTGTGCTTTTTCTCATTTTATCCCTCAAACCTTGAATCATAGAGATATTCACTTTCTCGCATTACCTGATGATGATTAGAATTAAAACATTTACAACGATAATGATTGACAAAATGTCTCAGTAAAAATACTTAAGGCCAAATCGAAACAAATCAAATAAACTAGATTTACAAAAACGTCTCTTCTTCAATAACGTAATGGTGTAGTTCCTTCTTTTTGCTCCAAGGTTATATAATATGTTGATTTTACCATAGCTTTATTCTTAGATATTTTTCCTAATATGGCTATATTACGAAATTCACCATATCAGTAATGTGATTTTTCCACATGTTGACTTTCTTTACTCTTACAAGAGTGACATTGTGAAAACTGGAAGTGTCAAATCGCAAGGAAACTTGTGAATCATCTGTTTCTCCAATGCTCTTTTGCGAGATTTACATGGGCCCTATCCCCTATACCAACACCGCTTAATGGGCCCTAGGCCCAATACTAACAACGCTTGCTTTACTGGTCAACTAGCAGAATATTCACAAGGTGCTAAATGTACATAAGTTTCACCTTCAAGAGACCTCTGTATTTCTTTTGTGAATTATGAACTGTGGTTGTATTCTATTCTGCTTTCATGTGTCAAGTCTCTTGTAGAGAAATAGGTGGAATTTGTTAGTTGTTGAATCTATGTTTGTTGAACAAAAATGTATTAAAAAAAAGCGAATCAAAGCCAGTTTTTCGTTAAACAAGACAATATATCAAAGAAAACTGCAACCGTAATAAAAAATCAAACTATAATAATTCCTGAAAGTCTAAAAGAGATCGAAAACCATTTGCTAACATAATGACAAAATCAAAAACAGCAAACAGACAAGAAGAAGACCCTGTCCCAATTCAAAGTTGAATGAAATATTCCCTTCGTAAAAGCCAGACTGATAAATCTACAGTTACAAGAGTCACATCGCAATATATCAGAAGAGAGCACAAGATGACAAAATCAGAGACTTGGAACTCAAAATAAACAGGAAGCTGAAACTAAATCCATACCAATCATGCAAAGTTGCAGAAGCTAAGGAACATAACGAGAAATGAGAAATAAAGTAGTCAAGTGATATTATCCCTACAAACTGATCTAAACACATAGAAAGTAGATGAGGTTCAATATCACAAACACAAAGCATAACCAGTTTCATAGTTTTTGGTCAACTCTAAGCAAGTTTACACAGATAGCTAATCCATACTCAAATCTGAGTCAGTCAATGGCAATAACTAGAAGCCTTAATCCTCGTCTTCTTCCTCCTGCAAAGCAAAAATCCATGGTATTTTAATTTCACACACATGTAAAAAAATGTACCAAAAACAATAGAGTTAAGTCTCAATTCAAAACCTCTCCACTTCCTGCTTCGTCAACTTCAGACTTGGATTTGTCAGAGTCATCATCTTCAGCTCTATTGGTTCCACTAGCCTAGTCAAACAAAATCCATACAGTAAGACTATTTAACAACAGTATAAGTAGAAGACAAAAAGGTACTCTCACTCTTTAGGAAGTGAAAGCTAATCAATGAGAGTTCATACCAATTTCATGTTGTACTGTTGCATAGTCTTAACATATTCACTCTTTCTGCTCTCTGCCTTGGTGTTGTAAGGTTCTTTTTCCTGTATTACAGATTCAAACCACAAAGTTTTGAGTATAGATCCATGAGACCTGATTCTACAAACCAAGCATTTCAATGGCTACTACAACTCACTTCGGTAGTCATAGCCTTCCATCTAGCTCCAGCAGCCTTACCAACCTAATATTTCAAAACAGATATGATAATTAGTTTCCACTAAATTAGGTTTCCGATTATAGATCTGAGGAACTATCGGAGTTATACTCACAGTAGCGACAGATTTGTTGTTAGGATTAGCTTGGTTGAACTCCCGTCGGAAATCCTCCCTTGAATCATCAGAAACAGAAACAAATCGGTTAAACTGATAAAAAAATCAAAGCAATTCGAAATGCGAATCGAAGGAGATTTTATGATTTACAGGAAGACGAAGAAAGCACTTGGAGGTCTCTTAGGTTTGTTTGGATCCTTAGTCGTCTTCTTCCCAGGCTTTCTACCTCTGGTTTTCAATCTAAGAATTGAAAGAAAACAAGTAAGAAAACATAATTGAAGATGCAAACAAATCTGGATCTCAGATGCAGAGGAAAACGAAGAGTCGGAGAACAAATGAAAACCTCGGATCAGTTCCCGCTGCTTCAGCTTTCGATTCACCGCCTTTCATCTCGAGTTCTACAATGCAAGAATAAAACAAACGAAGAATCGGTACAGAATCGGATGACTCGGACTGAGTTTAGCGAAACGGTAGGAAGAAGATTTACCTTAGGTTTTTTTTTTTTTTTGGACGAGAGCGTATGAAGCGAATATTATTCTCTTCTAGGGTTTTTTTTTTGGTGTGTGTGGCTTTCATTAAATAATAATTTAATTTAAAAATAAAAGCAAATTGAAATTCGCACTGTGGCGGGATTTTCATGAAGAAACCGAATAAAGGATTGTTCTCTTCAAATCCCGACCGTTCATATGACACGTGTATCTGAGTTTCCGGATCTACCCCTTAATTGCATTCATAAAGGCATTAAATAAAATAAAGTAAATAATGGAAATTGAACTATTTAAATTTATTATATTTTTATATAATTAGGATTAGTTATTTTAAAGCTTAATAATTGTTGTGTGATTAGAGAGTATGATGATATTTAGTAACATATCAATAGTGATAATCTGCAAATGATGAATATAAAGCTATGGTTAGGGATGAATTTTTTTCGAGTAATATGTTATTTTGTATGCGAACATTTATTTTCAAATTCAGTTTGGATTGGAATCCATTTTTTTTCAATAATAATTATATCGATAATATTTAAATTTATAGTTTAAACCCACCAATAAATCTTTACTTTTATCTAAATAATAATAAAGATTAGGTTGATTAATAGATTCTATCATGTATTGGCATAAGAAATAATTACTTTTCACACTGTTACTAAAAATATCTCAATAGTTGACCAAATTATTAATATGGAAAAATTGTAAGCGTACGAAAAATTCTTCTCATCAATTATTTTTGGGTTTTGTACAAAATAAATCTTAAAGTAATCCAGATTTGAAAAATAAACTTCCAAATAATAAAAAATAACATGTAATAGAAGTTTCGCACATGTATAATTTTGTAAACTGTATATTACTGTGTATATAGGTTATCAAAAGTATTCAAAACTGATGTGATTCGAGTAAAAATCTATACTACTTCAAATACGAATTAAAAATTTATAAACTTACTCAAATATCTAAAACTTTATAAAAATTACCCAAGAACTTTTAAGTATTATAGATTTTATAGATTTTTAATTCTTATTTTAAGTAGACTTAAGAAAACTTTTAAATATTTCTGAACATTTTATATAAATTTTAGATATGTTGGGTAAGTTTTAAGATTTAGAATCAATTTTGTTATATGAATATATATATATATATATATATATATAATATATATATATATATATATATATATATATATATTTTGTTGTAGTTAGAACAAATATTGTTGCGGAAGAGATGGATAAATTTGATAGATGTCACACATTCAAATCCATTTTAAGGCATTTCTATTTTTTCTTTCAAATATTCAAAATAATGTAGGTTTAATAATCTATATAGTCTACAAAATTTATACATGTGGGAGAGTTATATCTAGGATGCTACCTGCGCTGTTTGCATGGGTTAAATAAAGGTGAAACAATATTAGAAGAGTTGATCTATAGTTGTAAATGAGATAAACCAATTGGTTAATTTAGTAATAGAAGATAAATTATTCAACAATAGTAAACGCTACAGAGTTGTAGTAGATACTAACAGAAACAGAAAGTGTTGATGCTTTCATCGGACTACTTCGATTCGAAAATCATCTAATTTCTTTCGCCATCACCTTCAGAGTCTTCTTCACCTGATATTAAATAAAAAAACTAAATAAAAAACTAAAGCAATAAGGTAAGTAAAATTCATAGTAAACTATTAACCTGTGAAAAGAACAGAGTTGCATATTGCAGAAATCTTCTCAAGATCATGTCGATAGTTGACGTTAGCTGAAGATGAGCTTCCTTTCTTTGTTTCACGTCTAACATAAAGCTTCCGTTTTTTCACAACCGGAGGGTCATTAACATTGTGATATGCATCATAATGATCAACGACAACTGTATGTTGATCATTAAGAAGTTTCCATATCATTCCAGGGTGTGGTAGCATAAGATCAGACCCAAGTTTCTTACTCACGGAAATCAGATGTTTAAACATAATACGACCAAGATTGAATTTCTTGTTGGCTATGATATGATAGCACGAAGTACAAAGCTTTGGATGGGCATAAGCTTCATTGAGTGTAGGAAACCAATTCTTACAACAAAACTTGTATAACTCTATGTGCTCTTTAGAGAAATCCAAAGCTATCACTATCTTACTAAAACTTGATTTCTTAGCATTAGTTAATAAAACAGTCATATCCCTAATAGAAATCCCCTCCGAATATACAATTATTTCACTAGCATCGAAATTTGGTAGACTAAACAACTCATTGATTTTTTACCCAGAAACCTCATACATATGGCCTCTTACAAACACACACAGAGAGGTTGAATCAAGAGGCACAACTGGTAAGTTAGCCCATAACTCCTTAACAACATAGGAATAAAAATTTTCATACAAAGTGACAGTAGGCGTCAAACCAACAGTCTCAATCCAAGATTTAACAGACCCTATGTCTGTAGACGAAATCAAATTCTAAGGAATCATTTTTTTGGTAAGAAGTAACTTATATTTTTCCTCAGTAGCAGCAGACACGGATCTTTCAGTGTTGTAAGAGAATTCTGATGAAGATGAAATCCGTGTAGATTTTTGGCTCTTTAAATATCGTTGTTTATCACTTTCTTTACACTGTCGCTTAAGAAGACGTGAGGCTACTGTATCTCATACAGCATAATCAGGTTGTACAATATCACATCTTTCTTCTCTCAGATCCTCATAACTGCTAGACTTAGAGCCAGATAATCTCGTCGTAGGATGATAAAGAGCGAGCACATTATTTTCCGATGGAATTGGTTCACCGTTTGTTGGAATTTTAGCCGAAAAAGGATACATGGAATACCTAAATCTTTTTTAATCTTATGTAGGATATCGTCTGACAGAAACATCCACGTTTGATCCCATACTTCCTCTGGCTTACTCAAACTATCTTATATAAGCAAGTTAACAAAAAGTCTCCTAGTGTAACGTCCTGTACATATAAAACTTGCTTCTTCTATAACAGCAATGTACAATCTGTCATCATCTAGCAGACCCAAAGCAAAACATGCATCTATGTATGACTCATACACAACTCCTTTAACTGTTTTCAAATCTGTAAAACTCGTTGCCCCTCTTTGATGACCCAACAACATCCTTAGATAATAGGATTCTTCGATTTTCTTTGGAACATAATTTATTCTATCTATAACAAAACCTTGAGCTTTCCTAATTTTAAACATCTTTTTTTAGCGTCCCAAGTATACTTGATGAGTATCTCCTCTTATAAGAGAAGTCTAGCCTTTGAATCTTTCATATTTTTAAAAATAAGCCATAAATTGAGTAATACCTTCGTCATATTTGTCTATAACAACATCAAATGTTCCATCCTCCTTGTAATACATCAGTTTCTTTCCTTCCTCATAGAAAAATAACTTAACAACAAGAGTAAATCAGTAGTGAATATCATATTTATATATTCTCCACGTAGTTTCACAAGCTGAAACATACCTGATAATAGCAATAATGTTTTTAATTAACAAAACATAGCTCACAAATCAATAATGCTAAGTTATGGAAAAACAGAATGTATGTACAAACCTGCAATCAAATTAGTCTTTGATTTCATTTATGTTACTTAAATCTTCCACTTGAACTGATATGTAGGCTCAACAACAATCGTGACCCGGTCAGGTCCTTTTATCACATATTTGAACAAATATTTGCATGTACCTGACTGATTACACCACTCAACATTAATATGAGGCTGATACTTAAGCAATAACTTCTTGTTGTAGGGAACAACATGTTTGTTATCACATTTTGTACCATTCTTCTCGATAAATCTTCCTCTATCTGTTCTACCAGTAGCCTGGATAACCTTCCTTATCAAACATAGTTGCACCAGAGTGTGGTTTTAGGTAGTTTTTGGAACATTTATTGTCAACCATACATGGTGATTTTGGATTTGCATGTGCACATGGTCCATGAATAATGTAATCTTTAACATCATCATATGATTTAAGGTTTTTAGCTTTATCTGGTATCTCAACTAAAACAATCTTGTCAACTTGGTCCGAAGTCAAAATTTTATAACCAGGGGCCATAAACTATAGAATATAAGCATGTGGAAGTCCCCTCTTTTGAAATTCTACCGTGTACATAGCTCCAATCATGAATTCCAAGTATATTAACATTATGTAAGGTGTTGAAATCATATAACATATTTTAGATGATTGCAAAATATTTAAGTTTACCTGAAATGGTTTTCCCAAATATATGTTGCTTTATCAAGTCATCCAATAGTAATCCAACTTAATCTTAAACATCTTAGAAATGATGTCGGGTCCATCATCAAGTTTTAGATTATGTTCCTCTACAAATCTTAGAATTTATGGCCAATTAGGATTACATGTGAATGTTATATATAGATCGGAGTAACCAAAACTTTTGCATGTTGCCATTTCATCCATATAACTTGAATGCATATATCGTGGACCTCCAGTAAAGGACTTTGGCATAGTAACATTTTTTCCATGATTACTTAAATCATTGCTCCCTATTCCTTTTGCTTCCTTAACTTTTTCAATAGTAGTAATCCTCCAACTTTTATGTTTTTTAAACATATATGAGTCTGTTTGATTCAATCATTGTGTAACCGTCCACAACAAATTGTTGCAACAAACGTTTGCACCTTAATAAAATATGTTTTTCCTATTTCATATCCTGTAACCGGAACGCAAACCATTGCCCCATACTTATATTTTGATTACTCTTCTAACCCGTATTAGTTGTTCTCTGTTTTTTAATACCAACTCTAATACTGTTCCACTTGGGAAAACAACTGGATACTGCAAAGGAAGATATGCAACATGTAGTTCATCAATTCTCTTTAACTTGCCAGAAATCTCTTAAACAATAATGTCACGCTTGTCCATGTTTTCTCCGAAATCCCCAGGAATCAAGGCAGCACATTCAGCAGCAGTAGGTTCACAATACATCCTACCATCTTTCTTACGTTTAGATAAAATCCTCATCTGTAAACCATAGCTTTCTCCCATATCAAATCTGTCTCTGGCACATCAAAAAGATTTCACATAAGGATTTATGTCATCTAGAAGTTTGATAATACACTCAATGATCTCTTTCATAAATTTGATCTTTCCCTCCCATTATGTTTCTGGACTCCTTTGCTGAGATAATATATAACAAATGATGTTCAAGCCACTTAAGAATGCAAAGATACATAATCAAATGGGAATTAATGCACACAAAACACACCTCATTATCTCAAGTCTATTATAGATCTCATTCTCAGTGTCAACAATGTACAACTGCTGAAACTTTGCATAATCACTAGGTTTATGTTTTAAAGAACCCATTAGATGGTAGTTTTGCCCTTGCAAAGTAAACATTTTAGGGCCACGTCCATTCGGCAATGATCGGTCCACTTTACCTCCAATAGAAGTAAATGCAAACAACATACAACAACCACTATATACTGAATTTTTTGTTTGTATATAATTTATTAATCATAAGAAAATTAAAATGTTAATATGTAAACCTTTCTTTGTAGGTATTCTCTTATGCTTTTTTTGTTCTTGTGTAAGAAGGCCGTTGATTTTGGGTGTTATTATTTGATTTTTGTTGTCCAAACTTTTGTTTTAAACTTTCCTCAATCCTTAGTAGTATTTGTAGTCTCAACACTGCATCTTCATTAGTATTCTGGTTAATGTCATCTTCTTTTATATTGTATTCACTTTCTTGAGACTCAATATCTGAATTAGTTTCTTGGGAAGAACAATCATATTCCCTATCTTCAAAGCTATAATCTTTATCTGATATTATGAAAACGTACAATAGTTTTAAAAATAAAATGAATAAGATTACTTCATTTCTAAATTGATTCTGTAAGTTAATTAATTTGTACTATATGTATCACCTGTTTCAGGAACCTCATTATCACATTCATCAGACTTTATTACATGTTATCAAAGTTGGATTGTTTTAAACAAAACTATATTGGCTTACCGATAGTCAGGTAAGTAACTTCAATGTTATAACCTGATCTGCAAATGTTGATAAATAAAACTTGGTGATTAACAATTTACTGTTACTAGGAAAAGAATAACATGTATTAACAAATATGTAGTAGGTTAAAGTAAAAATTCAAAATCTTACTCAAACTCTTATAAATCTAAGATTAGTAATTGTGAAAATCAACAAACATAAAATAGTAGCATATCGATGTCTTTGCCTCAGAACGAACTCAAATTACAGTTGTCTTAAAATTCAAATATTTGAATTTTAAAACAGGAAGTAGGGGAGATCCTCGTTTATAACATTTTTACAATACACATAAATTGTTTTGTACTATCACTTTGTGTCAAACAAAGGTCTTTAACTAACAAAATAAATATATAATAAAAAAATTGACAATTGTTGTATTAAATAAAACTACGATGGTACTGACATCTATTATTAGTAAGTAATTGTGATTTTTAAAGATTATTATTGGAACTACATAAGTAACGCAACTATAACTATAACTTTAAATGCGGGTTTAAAAAAATGAACTTAAATGGTAGTGGACAAATAACCGCCTATGACCTCATTTAACTGACCAAATAATTGGTTCTTCTGATATATGTTGTTACTTCCCTTACTTATGCTTTGTATTTTAAAATATGATGTCAAAAATACATAAAGCTACACATAAAACACCATAAATTTTTTCATTATCAGAGGATCTACTTATTAAAATAATGGCTTTGTGTGCTGGTTCGTCAATATTTAACCTTTTGCCATTGCGCTGTGTTTGCAAGATTTTCAGGAAAATATGCGATGACAATGAAATTCTCCGAAAAGTTTCTATCGAGGATGTCCAATTCAAACCAGATGGGGACGACAATAGGACATTTTATCAAATATACAATAATTTTAGACTGGCAAGAAATCCAGAAGTCTTGTATCGTATAGGAATTCTACAATATTTTGCAGATAATAATAAAGATGAAGGCCTCAAATTGTTGAAGGAAGCTGCTGACACCAAATGTCGTGATCTCTTATAACAATACGTGTATGAGATCATTCTTATCTGCTTAGGTGGTGAATCGAAGAGAACAAGTTTTGCTATTGTGAAATCATTTTTGATATCAATGATGTCTGAAACCTTATAAGAACTTTGCAAATTCAGTTGGTGAATCAACATACAATTGTTTCTGAGAACATACTTGGTTATAAGAGAGTTGCACAAAAATTACGTCAAGGAGACATGTGACTGCAACAGACAAACCAAGAAATTCCTTTCACTTGATAATATTTGGCATAATTTTGGTGCATTTCAAGATATGAAATCAGCTGCAGCTTGTCTCAATTGTCTATGGGACTAAGAAATCAAACATGAATTTTGTGGGTATACTTTATGTAGACATCATGTCTTATTGTTTTACATTTGTAATTTGTTTGTTCGTATCATTCACTATAAACTATCTTCTTTTTTTATTAAAGTATAACAAATATCTTCTTGAAAATCGTGTTTTAAATGGTAACATTGTAATGAAAAACATTTTTAGTGTATCTAATAGCTATGGAGATTGATGCAACAACATTATAAAACACGTTAACTTATGATATAACAAAGAAAGTAGTTAAACTAACAAATTGTTAAAACGATCAAAGACACAAACACGACAACATAACACTAGTCAACGAAACAGATCAATGTTTAATTTCTCAAAATGTGGATAAAATCATACTCCATGGTTATAAGGATAACCTCAACCACAAAATGTAACAATTTTGTTAGTTAAGAAGGAACAAATTACCAAACCAATAACTTTTTTTGTTAAGATTAAAAAATTTAAGTTAACTTTATTAAACATAGAATTGTACAAGAGACGACCAAACTTAACATAATGAAACAATTTAAATTATGATATAATAAAGAAAGTAGTTAAACTAACAAACTTAAAACGAGAAAGGACACAAACACAACAACAAAACACTTTCTGTCTACTTCATTTTATCAGACTTCTCCTTTTTAACCTTCTTGGGATCGAACTTGTGTCTCTTTGTTTCTCTGTTGCCTTTCAGCTCAGCCATTGTTATGCTACCAAGATCACTCCTATCAACATCATCAATGTTTTTTTTTCATTCAACTTTATGTCTTCATCGACAATACATGTTTCATTGTTGGTGTTGTCTTGGTAGATGATTCCTTGTCAGCAACTATTATATCTGGTTGTTTATGTTTATAGATTGGCGTCATTGAGGTAAAGTCTGTAGTGTCAGAGATGTCACCACCTGTTCGTAAGCATCAAGACTTGATGTGAGGAATGCCATCAAATTAAATTGCAGAGATAGACATGTTTAATTATTATAAAGATTACACTTATAAATGTTGAGAAATGATTAAAACAAACTTGTTCCTCCTTAATTTCCGGTGCTTCAGTATTCATGAGATTAACTATCTCATCACCGCACCATATCTTTGCAACCTTAAACGTGTCATCTTGTCTAGATAAATTTCTTGCCTCCACAAATATAAGAAACAAAACCCTTTTTCCTTAATGTTACTAATAGGTTCATGCAAGTCTTCCAGATCTTCTATCTATAAAGTGAAATAGAATTTGAGTTACAGCTGATAAGCATGACATGAATAATTACAATATATATATTTTAGTGTTATTACCTCCTCAAAAACACCACCAAGAATTGAATTTGTACTTTGGCCAAGCAGAATCGCAACATGTGAATCAAATAACAACAATTTAGCATCGCTAGTATCATCCTTTACGGAAAAGTGAAGCTTATACATGCACGTCTCAAATGTTACATCTATATACTGTAAATTTTTTGTATAATTGTATTGCAAGATAGTTAGATACCCTTGCATAAATAGATTTCACATACTCATTATATTTCTCAAAAGAATTTGGTTTTAGGATAGATGAGACTTCATTTAAGTCAAGAGGGGTCTCTTTTAACATCTTTTTGTTGCATTTTTTACACTCAAAATAATATCATCCAAGTGAATGCGAGTTACTGAACACAGAATACAACATTTTTCAACCTGATTTGATTATACAAAAATTGAGAAAATGTAAAGTAAGTGGTCAACTTAGAAAACACTTTGTAGTTTAAAACAAAAAACACACGATAATAACATGTTAACTTTACAAACCTCATCCACTTCAAGCAACTCTTGTATACGCTTCATAGGAAATTCAAGATACTTATCTGGTGTATCAGAAACTTGTCGTCGTCCATATCTTTTTTGTATTGGTGTAAGACATACAATATATCTAGGGAAACTGCAATGTAACCTGAGAAGGTATCACAAAATAAATCATGAGAGTAAATGGGTTGAAGTCTATATAAGAGGAGACTTTACAGATCGATGAAAGACTTAATTTCAGCAACTGTTTTATCTGTGCATACAATAGAAGCATCAAAAGAATTACAAATGCTTCTGGTGTCTGTTACATCATGTTAAAATGGATTATAGATGATAAAATAAAGTAATATTTTAAGACATCCCTCCACACATTAATCTTTCCAAACATTATCAAGTAGTACACATTTTCATTACCAGCATTAAGGTAAACATTGTGAATATGCTCAACATAAGAACCCAAATAGTGTGCAATTGATAATTTGCTCCCTACACAAACAATTCAAAATAAAGGAAAAAGTAAGTTTGATAAAAACAACACAAATTACTATTATCCAGATAATATGTTACTCACATATTGTTTTTCAGTTCAAAATCAATTTTAGGAGTTCGTTTCCCACAAACATCGATAAGCTCCATGTCAAAAATCATGTAAAGCTGACCAACAACATTTGCATATAAACAGTTTCTAGTTGTTGTAATGAGTAATTTGAAGAACTATAAATAACACACAAGCAACAAAATAACTTACCGAGTAGCACTCTCGTTGTAGTCTTCTGATCAAGAACATAATCAAAAGTTGCAAGACGAATAAACAAATCATTCGTCACAGGATCATAGTCAACTACAGTTGTCATGTAGTGGAAACCAATCTTGTACTCATTCTCAGATGGCTTGATTTGCGAGTAATCTTTAGCAACATTGAAATTTTTGATAACCTTCCACTTGCCAACCAAAACTACATTAGCGTATTTCTTTATATATTCCTCGTGCACAACAACACCAATTTTATCTCCAAGCACAGACAATTGTAAATTGAGATGGTAATGCAAGATGTTTTGGAGAAGCAAAAACTGATTTTTTTCGATTTCGTATTCGCCATTGTTTTGAGGTAGTGGAGAATTTCTGAAACATCACTTATATATATAGGAATCGCTAAATCGAGTAGTGTTTACGACAAAATCGGGAAAGGTTACACTTTAGTAGACGTGAAAGAGGTGAAAAATTTTGAGAGCGTGGTTAGTTGTTCGTGTTCTAGGGTTTTTTTGCGAAAAAATAATGCAATAGTTAAGAGACCAATATTAAATTTTTGAAAAATTGTTTTTGTAATTGTTTACAAATAGAAGTTGTTAAAAGAAAGCGACCTCCATTTTAATAGATATTGATTAGTATTTACTTTATGGATTTAACTTGCATTTTTATAGGTAGGTAAGTTTAAAATTTATTTGGCACAAAACCCATTATTTTTTGTGACAATATACCAATTATAATTAGGGAACAAAAAAATAATCCATAACATTAAAACTTACAGTTGTTTAAAACCTCGGGTTTAACCAGTTGAATATGACCGGTACCGGTTTATCACTTTCTTCTCCATTGTAATTCAGTGGTAAATATTTCCCCCTTTCCGCTCTGGACCTTTCTCTTTCACAGTCACTTGGACGGTGTATCGTGGTCGCGCCGTCAGCTGTTTTGTGAAGACGAAATTTCTTCGGTTTACGATCCAACGACTGGAGAGCTTTTATTTGGAAGTCTTCATTTTTTTTCATGAATTTGATTTACTTTTCAAGCTAGGCGGTTGATTTCGCTATCTTTCAGGTAAGATCGAGCTGTATGACAGATGTTTTGCCAATTTTCCTGAATGTTCTTTTGTTTTGTTCTTATTTTCTGAATCTATTGATCCATCAGTGATTTTCTTTTTCTTTTTCTTTCCGAAATTCGAAAGCATGCAAGTTTACAGGGTGTTTGTTTGTCTTCTGTTTGGTATTGTGAGTAGGGATATCATATATGAATTCGGCTTCGAGAGTAAAACCTTGTGTTGATGATGCAACAACTGAAGTTTTACTTAATTTCCTATTTGAGGGATATGGTAATTCCATGAACTTCTGCCATTTTTGGCTTTGTGTGAAAAGCCAAAACTCTTTGGTTGGTGACATCAATTTGTTGAAAAGGATTGAATTCTTCACCTTATTATGGCAAAACACAGTAGATTTCTTTATACATCTTATAACATGTTGAACATAGAATTTACAAAATGTAAGATTAGTATGAATCAAGGTAAGTCTTTTATTAGTTAATATAAGTTAAGTTGTTCGAAGACCATCTTGGTTTGACATCTTTGTTGCTTTTGCATAGTTTAAAATGATACATGTTAACTAGTAAGAATGGGCAAGGTTTCTGTAGAACTCATTTTCATTATGAAACGATGGAGTAGGTTGCTATTTGTGCTGTAGAATAAATCTTGTTTTTGCTCAAGGAATTCTGAATTGTTTAACTTTTTGGCGTGCTTTCCTCTTAGGCTGCAGAGATATTGGAGGTTGAGTCTCATATGGCTGAACTTCCGGGTCAAATAACAAGTGTGGGTGGTGGAATTACTCAACTGCTCAAGCAGATATGTGGGATATCGAGAAGTTTTATGTTCCGGGTCATATCGATGGGTCCAATGCCTAATCATCCAGCCTTTATCATGGATGGAAATCGAAGATATGCGAAAACACGTGGTCTAGAAGATGGGTCTGGTCATAAAGCTGGGTTTTCTGCGCTTATGTCGATACTGCAATACTGCTACGAGATGGGTATCAAGTATGTAACTATATATGCATTTAGCATAGATAATTTTAGAAGACAACCTGAGGAGGTTCGATCTCTAATGGATTTGATGCTGGAAAAAATAAATGATTTGCTTGAGAAAGAGAGTATTGTGCATCAGTATGGGATTAGGGTCTATTTTATAGGTAACTTAGCGCTTCTAAATGACCAAGTAAGAGCTGCTGCAGAAAAAGTCATGGAGACCACAGCTAAGAATAGTCGGGTAGTTTTTTTGGTCTGCATTGCTTATAACTCAACAGATGAGATTGTACAAGCTGTCAAGAAAACTTGTATCAACAAGGCATATAGTATTAAAGCGTCTGGTACTTATACACATGAGGATACAGATACTGATATAGAAGAATTAGAAAATGAGAAGAGGATACAGTTGGTAGAAATTGAGGAGAATATGCAAATGAGAGTGGCTCCGGATCCTGATATACTCATCCGGAGTTCAGGGGAGATGAGGCTGAGCAATTTCCTTTTATGGCAAACAAGTAATACCCAGCTCTATTCTCCGGCTGCACTGTGGCCTGAGATTGGTCTGAGGCATTTGATCTGGGCTGTATTGAACTTCCAGAGAAACCATTCATACTTGGAGAAGAGGAAGAAACAGTTGTGATTTTCCTGAAGGATGAATGATACACAAAAGCTCTCAAATTTGTATGTGGCTTTTGGTGTGGTGTGATTTTCTTGTGGTATACTATCAAAAGGAAACTTGGAAATACATACAACAGGCAATGTATTGTATACAGTAATTCAGGAATATGTGCTTGTATTAGATCCATCATCCAACATCTAAACATATAAACTTTCTGTTGCAATAAGATTGTGTCACAGAGAATTTCACGAGTCTCAAACTCGACCAAACTATAATCTAAAGCAATAATTTTAGATTGTTAATTAGTTAAGCCTTGTGTGCATTGTGCAATATGAACTTTCGGTTAAGCGATGTTAAAATCCGAAAAACCGGGATTGGTACCTAACCGTACAGGGAGTGGACTTTGGATATAGTCGTCTCGTCACTAAACTTGCAATTGAACCCTAAAAGGTCGCGACTTTGCTCTCTGTAAAGATGGTTGTACTTGTGGCGCCTAAAGAGCCATGATTTCGAGTCATTACCATGGCGGGTTTCATTAGGCGCAAAGGATACGTGTTATTTCGGTCTCATACTCTAGCTGCGTTCTACTACAAGGTGGGTTATTTTTCCTCTTTGGACTGTCTCATTTTGGTTTGGTATTCTCTCTGTGGCAATTGCTCAAACACTCCGTTTTGGCCTTTACTTTCAGAGGAGTTATAGCACGCTTGCTGAGGGAACCATGGAGAACTGTTCTAGTGTTCGTCCAGTTATTGATGATGATATAAATTCAGGTTCTGTTATGTTTTTGTGATACTACTAAGCTGGCTCGGAAAGTAAGTACATGTTCTAAGATAATGTTTGATCCTCTTTTTGTTTGTAACAGTTGATACATCGAAATGGAAGAAGATACGAGCAAGTGATGCTGGAATTAGAAATTCAATGATCCCAGAATCCTCTTTGAATGTCTTGAGACTCCTTAGACGTCAGGGTTTGTGTTTTGTTTGTTTCAGGTTTTTCTGTTAGGATTGGTGTAGAAGAACAAGAAGAAGCTGAACTGTTTGATCATTGTCTCAGGTTTCGATGCCTACCTTGTGGGTGGATGTGTAAGGGATTTGATACTTCATAGAGTGCCAAAAGACTATGATGTGATCACTACAGCTAATCTTAAGCAGGTTTAGTGGATTGATTATCTAGTTTTGTTACCTTGTTCAGGACCTTATGTTTTGATTACTGCTTCACTCATCTCTTTTGTATTGTAGATCCGGCGGCTGTTCCATCGTGCTCAGGTTATCGGGAAACGGTTTCCTATTTGTCATGTGTGGATGGGAGGTTCGATAATTGAGGTCAGTATTCTGTCCTTTACATGGGTTTTGTCTAATTTCAGAGTTCCCATATGGTTTGGGCATTTTTCTTTCTGTGTTTTCCTTGACACATATCTTATAGGTATCCAGTTTTGATACTGTGGCACACAGTGACAGCGAGCATGAAAATGATTTGGGGAAGTCCAAAGAGAAATCTGATGTTGCATTGGATATTGACGCAAACAAGAATAAGAGCCCCTTCAAAATGTATTCTGGTTGGGATGTAAAAGACTGCTATCTTTGGAGAAATAGCTTGCAGCGAGATTTCACAATTAACAGGTGTAGTTTCTAAAATATTTGCTTGTACGGGAAGGGACTGTAATGACTGTTGTTTGTCCGGTTGCATCATATACACCAACTTACTTTTGTTTTAAAATCGTGGTGCAGTTTGTTCTATGATCCCTTTGATTTTAAAATTTATGACTACACTAATGGAATTGAAGACTTGACGGATTTAAAGGTGACTAGCATTGATTACTCATTCTGGATGTATCTATTTTTATTACTTATGTTATTAACCATTGTTTGGTAACTCCAATTCAGCTTTGTACACTTGTCCCTGCACATTTGTCATTTAAAGAAGATTGTGGTACGCCTTACTTAGTATCCTCACGGCCTTGTATCTTGACAAGGTACTTTACTTTGTTTAATGTCTAGGTTTTTTCCATATACAGCTAGAATTCTTAGGGGGTTAAGAATTGCAGCACGATTGGGTTTATCATTATCAAAGGATGTCAAGGCAGCAATACCTGAATTTGTATCCTCCGTTACAACAATGGGCCAGGTACTTTGACTGCTTGAATTTGGATATGTTTGGAATCACTGCCTTTATGTTTTATAATATGTAGATGGTGCTTATTACAATCATGCTCTCCTTTTGTTCAGTTTAGGTTACTCCTGGAAATGAATTATATGCTCGCATATGGAGCTTCTGCGCCTTCCATTCTTCTTCTAAAAGAAAGTTCAAACTACTTCACGTTTTGCTTCCATTTCAGGTATGTCATTTGCTTATTCGTAAATTTTGAACTTTTTTTTTCATACACAATTTTAACTTGGACGAATATTTATATCAGGCAGCTTACCTGGAACAAACTAGTGAAACATCTCTATCAAGTTCCTTGATGCTAGTGGTACGTGATGTCGTCATGCAAGTAGAATTTTCTGGTGAACCCATTTCTGAGATAGTTTATTTTTGATGCAGAGGTTACTCTCCATTATGGATAGATT